>JADHZB010002034.1:0-53288 GCA_015657535.1 Nephromyces sp. MM_2019 | reverse complement strand
ACACACACACACACACACACACACACACACACACACACACACACACACACATACACACACACACACACATACACACACACACACACACACAGACACACACACATAAACGCACACAACATACACACACACACACACACACACACCAGGTAATTTAGCCTTTTCATTTTGTGTTAAACTAAATAAGTAATCTCTCGTTGAATCAGCTAGGCCAATAGCCCGTGATGTTAAATAAAGTATATAATAACCATTTTGACGAATTTTCGTAAAAAATTCAGCCACACCCCCATGTGACCAATCTCGCCCAACAATTGGCATAAGGTGGCCCAATACATCTGATCTGTGTGTGTGTATGTATGTAGTGTGTGTGTGCCGTGTGGGTGTGTAGATATGTGTGTAGTATGTGAGTGTAATATGTGTTTAGTGTGTGAGTATATTATGTGTGTAGTGTGTGAGTATCATATATGTTTAGTGAGTGAGTGTAATATATGTGCAGTGTGTGAGTGTATTATGTGTGTAGTGTGTGTGTGGGCTGTGTATATTGTGGGAGGGGGCTGTAAGATATTTTTCAGAGTGCGTATGTACATGTATATGTGTATATATAAGTTGTATATAATTTGTGTGTATGAGTGTGTGTAAATCGTACCGTGTAATTGTACCATCTACATCACTAATTACAATTTTTGGATTTCTTGGCCATAAATAAATTGTTGAGCTAATTGTTTTTGTTCCTTGGAGTGATGATGTTACACTAAATGTTATACTATTTGCCCCAGCCTTTAATTTTAATGCATTCTATATAAATACACATACACATATATATATATGTTATATAAAAATATATATGTGCGTGTATGTATGTATATTGAATATTATGTATATATATGCGTATATAAATAAAGGAATCAATTTAATTATATATTTATGTGCATGTGTGTGTGTATAAATATATATAAAGGAATCAGTGTAACTATATGTGTATGTGTATGTGTGTGTATACACACCAATTGTGATGAACTAGGCCTTAATGATTTCCTAAAACGTTTACGATTTGTGTGTGTAGTTAAATTATCAACAGCTCCTTCAAGAGGTGTAAAGGAGGCCAATGTGTCGGGCAAAGATGATGAAATAGGTAAGAAATTTTGGGGCTCATTACTCCCATTCTCCCTAGTTACATCTTCCTTACTAGCTATAATGTGTGTGTGTAAAAAATTTGGGGTGTTTGGAATGATATGTATTATTGAGTGTGTATAGTGTGTGTGTGTGTGTTTGTGTAAAAGTATGTGTGTCAAAAATTTGAGGTGATTAAAATAATGTGTATGATTGGGTAGGTATAGTGTGGGTTTATGTAAATATTTTGAGGTGGTTAGAACAATATAGATGATTGAATAGGTATATTCTGTGTATGTGTAAAAAAGAATTGAGTAAAATAAATATTATGTATAATTTAGTGGATATAGTATAAGTGTGTGTGTATTTATAATTTGAAATTATTACCTGGAGCACTATTAAGGTCTACAAAACAAACTGGTGGCCAATCTCTATTGTGAGGTGCGTTCCTAAATATGATTATGTAGAATTGTGTGTACATATTTGTTGCAGTATATATATATATATATGTGTGTGTACTATGTAGATGTATTTATAGATATAATATGTGTGAAATAAAAGTGTGTAATAATTTCTAAAAAAAATGTTACAACAAACTTACATGTTTAAAATCTTCTCGATTGCTTGGATGGATAAGGGTTGATCAAATACATACCACCTATGTAATAATTATAATTATTATATACACACATAATTATACACAAACATAATGATATACACATATTATATATACACACACACATATACATACACACATTATATATATAAACACGCACATAATATATAAACACACAAATATTACATACATTATATGTAAATACACTATCTACACATTACGAGAATAATAATGGGTAGGCAATTTTCCATGGGTAATAAGCCATTCGATTTTTAAAGCGAACTAGTAAATTTGGGTTAAACCATAACTCTGGGTTACTCTGTATATAATAAAATTTTAATTATTATTTGTACACACACACTTACAAATAGGGCTATTAATCACATATAATTGACTAAAGATATGCATGTAAATACACAAAAGTGTATATGTATTTTTACTAATGTGGCTATGTATATAATTACAAGTGAGTGATATTATAGAATGAATATTATCAAGCTTTACACACACGCATACATACATACACATACATATACATAAAAGAACACATTAAGGATACCCTTCATACACACACACACACACACACACACACATACATACACATACATACACACACACATACACATACACACACACACATACACATACACACACACACATACACACACATACACACATACACACACACACACACAGATATATAATAATTTACTTCCATATCTTCTCGACTCATAATATTTGCATTAAATATGTCTTGTACTTGTATAGAGTCGGGCGGTAAGTTTTTGAGGAGGTGGCCACACAGGCTAAGTGAAATAACGGGGTCATCTTCCAAAATATGATTCATCTGAATATGTGTGTATGTGTGTAGTTGTGTGTGTATATTGTGTGTGTGTATGTGTGTAGTTGTGTGTGTGTATGTGTTTGGTGTGTTTGTATATTGTGTGTGTGAGTGGGTGTATTGTGTGTGTGAGTGAGTGTGTACTTAGTACATTTCCATCAGTCATTATATTTATTTCTTTATTATTCATTTCCATCATTTTGGTGATATCATCATTGTGTGTAAAATCAGCGTTTTCTTTAAATCGTTTTTTGGGTAAATCTCCCCATTTCCAAGACCACTCACCTTGTGATGTTTGCTATCAAATTAAATTACACATGTGTGTGTATATGTACGTATGTGTGTGTGTGAATGTATGTATAAATAGGTATGTATATACATGCTTTTGTTTTGTGTGATAGTAGTTGGTGTTTCTATATGGATATAGATTGTTTGTATATGGGAATGTATATATATAGGGCCTGCTTGTGTGTATATGAATGACTTGTGTGTAGGTATATAGAAAAATAGAAATTTGATGTGAGTAAATCATTATAATAAGCCTTACCTCTTCATTGAGTGCAATAGGGGCGAGTGTAGGGAGTTCAGGAGGCTTTTCAAAATCTGAAGCAATCACAAACAAAAATATAAAACCAACACATACATACAAAACACACAAAAATATAAAACCAACACACACATACAAAGCACATAAGAATATATAGCAAACACACACACACAACATACACAAACACAAAATATGAAAACACTCTGCAAATTATGTAGATAATACATACATACAGGTTAAATAACATATCTACAGATATATTTGAATCTAAAAACATCACACATGTCAATATATTCACACACACATACATACATTATATTCCTATTATATTTTATCTATACACATTCTGTAATAAAATTACACATATACACACACATATCAAACCAGTTATAAAATTCGACTCCTCTGTTTTAACTGTTTCATCCAATTTCAAAAGTGGGGCGACTTCACTGGCCTCTGTAATTGAACGAGGACTTGTTGTGGGTGATGCTAAGGGTGAAGTTTCCCATTCTTTATCATCAATTTCTTCCTATAAATGAAGGAATTATAAGCACACACATATTTTAAATGTGTGCACATCACATATATGTATACGTCAAATACATATATACACATATCAAGTACATACACATCAAATACATACATGTCAAATACATATATACACATATCAAATACATACACATCAAATACATACATATCAAATACATATATACACATATCAAATACATACACATCAAATACATGCATGTTAAATACATATATACACATATCAAATACATACACATCAAATGCATACATGTCAAATACATATATACACATATCAAATACATACACATCAAATACATATATACATAATCGAATTGGGCTTTTACCGCATGTAATAAATAAACATTACTCCCCCACTCCCCTCTACACCCACCCACCCACACACACATACACCCCACCACCCCCTACACACACACCCCACACCCCCCTATAAACACGCACACATACACACCTCAGTTTCTTGAACAAAGTAAGCTTCACCTTCTGCCCCCAATTTCATCTTAATATCCACCTCTTCACCATTTACAGTCAAATTGACAATTTTTTCTCTCGACCGTAATAATTTGGCCTTACCAAATCGTACATGAAATGGTGTTGATTTGAGTGTACCCTCTTCATCTTGGGGCACACATATTATGTCAATACACCCCGATAAGGTAGCTTGGTTAAAATCCAATGCATCAAATATACTACTTACAATTTTTCCCCACATTTTTGGAGGTTCAGATAATGTGTGTGTATGGGGGGGGGTATGTGTGTGAATATATGAATAAATATATAAATATATATATATAAATCTTTGTAGAGTTTTGTACGGGGAGTGGAAGGGAGGGATCAGTTTATTGAGAGTGTCTGAACATGTAAACATATGTAATCTGTGTATACTATTTGTTGTGTGATGGTTGTACAATTTGTTGTGTGATGGTTGTACAATTTGTTGTGTGATGGTTGTACGGTTTGTTGTGTGATGGTTGTACGGTTTGTTGTGAGATGTGTATAATGCGTAGGGTTGGACGTGTATAGTATGATTGTGTGTAATTATGTGTGTCGTGTTATTAAATATGTGGAAATAGGTATATGTGCATATTTATAAGTCATGTGATGGTGTATATATATTAAGATGTGTTTAGTGAGTGTAAGTGTGCTAAATTTGAGTGCGAATTAAGATGGATCGTGTGAATGGTGTTTTTGTGAGTGTTTGTGTATATGTAAATAGGTGTGTGTAAAAGTGTGTGTATGTGTTAAGAGTGTGTGTGTATGTGTAAGAGTGTGTGTATATGTGTAAATGTGTGTGTGTATGTGTAAGAGTGTGTGTGTATGTGTAAGAGTGTGTGTATGTGTAAATGTGTGTGTGTAAAGAGTGTGTGTGTATGTGTAAGAGTGGAGTGTGTGTATATGTGTAAATGTGTGTGATTTGTGTGAGTGTGTAATGTGTCTATAAGAATATTTAGTGTGAGTCTGTATTAATGGTGGGTGTGTATAGTTTATGAAATGTGTGTAGATCAACTCAAAATAAGTGTTAAACAGTGTATATATTTTATAAATAGGGGTGAAAGAAGTGTCTAAAATTACGTGTTCATAGAAAGAGTTGGGCCTTTTCCCCTCAAAAAAGTGTTTGTTTTGAGGCTTATCTATTCACGCTTTCTTCAAATATTTGAACACATATAAATTTTCATTTGAAAATATGTGCAATTTGTTTATATATATATATATATATATATATATATATATATACACAAATATATATATATATATATATATTATTTAGCTTGGATAATTTTACTCAATTTCCGCCATTTATGGGTGTGTGTATCCCAAGGTATTTGTTGTCAGTGAATTTGTATATAAAACAATTGGAGTAGTTTGTATGTGTATTTGGGTTTGTGTTTATGTATGGGTATGAATTTATATATGTTTTTGTTTGTATATATGAATGTATATTTTATGTCTTTCTTAATTCCCACTACTTAAGAAATATAAAGCCTTGTAACTGTTAGAGAGAGGTATATACGCCTGTGTGGGTGTAAGGTGTATGTGTGTCGGTATTGTGAGTATGCGTGTATTTGTTTGCGAGTGTGTGAATGTTTTTGTATACAAGGGTGTGGATGATTTTGTGTGTGTGTGTGTGTGTTGAGTATGTCTGAGTATGTTTTGTGTCTATATGTGTTTAGATGTTTCTTGTGTATGTATGTTTGGATATTTGTATATATAGCTATATTATTTAAATGTGTGTGCATGTGTGAAAGATGTAATATGAAATATAATTATATATATATATATGGATATACAAGATTTTTAGGTGGATATCTAATTATATGACTATGGGATTGTATATTTAAACAGTTTGTTTATATTTACTTGCATAATATACACACATACACATATATATTATATTAATGTTTATGTTATATACATATGTATGTATATCTTTTATTTATATTTTTATGTGCATGTGTCTATGTCTGAAAGCATATATATATATATATGTATATTACAATAAATATAATATATGTGTGTATGTTTATATATATATATTACACAAGCAAAGCTTTTTTGTGCGTGGGTAATATATATATTAAATTTTAATTGAAATGTTTACATCAATTAAACTATTTGTTTACATATATTTTACTTTATAATTAGATACCAAAAATGAATAACTTACATCTTACTTTATTCGTATTTAAATTCATTTAAAATGCTAATTATTTCGTTTAATATTTATGTATAAATAAAAGATATTTAGTAATCATTTTTGATATATAAATATATGTTGTTTATTTAATTATTTTTGTATATTTACATAATCAACCCAATTGTTTATACATTAAGTTTACTTAAAATTTTCATATACTCTACACTTACGATATGACTATTTTAATATAAAAATATTGACTTATGTGTATAAATAAAATATATTTTGCTATTATTTAGTTGTGTGGAGAATTTATATATATATGATTATTGTATGTAGATTAATTATACACAGATGTGTGTGTTATATGTGATGATTTTAAGTACTTATTTGTTTTTCTGTATATAATTGTGTGTATACATGTCTAATTATGTGTTACATTCTATAGACTTGATTATGTGTTTAAGTATGCAAATATATCTGATTGCTTGTATTGACATGTAGATTTAATTATATGTGTGTATATATTTATTATGAGATTTGTGCTGAGTATGTGTAAGCTTATGCATAAAATAATAAAAATGAGTTGTGCTTTTTATAATACAAATAATTTTTTAATTCTTCATTAATAAATTGAAACCTAAGTTTCTCACAATTTTGGATTTTTATAAAATCTAAGAAGGTAATAATCATAATGACTCTACACACATAATAATTATATAAGTGTTAAATAAAGCTTTAGAAAGAATTGGTGCATAATAATTAAGTATAAATATGTGAATAATTATAATAAACAGTCTTTACACATCCACGTACTAACCAAAATATTTAAAAAACATATAAACAAAATACGCAGGCACATGTTATAAATATTTGATCTAAATAATCGTTACAAACACATCTACATAGACATACACGCACATACATAATTAACACTAATAATAAGCAATCTTAACGCGCATACACACACAAATACATATACATGTCATACTTATATGTTTAAAATCTCATATAAATATAATTAAGTGTATTGAAAGTTATTTTTCTCAAGAAGTGAAATAATTTATCAGATACAAAAATGTTAAAACAAGTCGAAAATTAGATGAAATGATTGTGTGCGTGTAAATATAAAAATTTTTTTAAATTTTCTATTAAAGTACATAAAATCAGGAATATTATGAAATTTATTTATGAAAAGATTGTGTCCATCTGTATGATGAGGATAAAAAAATCATAAAATGTTTTTTTACCAATTTAGGAAATAATAAAAATCCTAACTTAATATAAATGTCTCTAAATTTTAAAATGAATTGTTTTGTTGATGGTGTTTTATATAAGAATGTGTTAAATAAAACTGATAGTGAGACTTTAAGTTCTATCAATAGTCAAATCAGTAGAGTTACATGATACTAAAATTGAATTTATATAATGTGTATATATTGATTATATTGACTGTTTGAATAGTATTAACATATATTAAATTTTTTTGCCTATTTGAATAATATATATATATTCAGTTAGATTTAATGTTTTGTAATCTTAATATATTTGTGTGTGTGATTGTGGAATTCAAGCTTAGTGTTTGAATTATGTAGAAAAGTGTGTTTTTCTCATTTAGTTAAATTTTTAGAATCAAAAATTTTATGTCACAATAATATACTTAAAGTATGTAGAGATTATATGTATCAAAATTAATATGAATCATATTAAATGTATTAATATATAAATACTGAGTGTTGATATAAAATGCAAAGATGCTTGAATCTTGTGTTGCTTAATTAAACGAAAACTAGCTTTCAAATTGTTAATATAATAAATAGATAATTTAAACGAGGAGGTGTGTGTAATTCTGATTTATCCCTTTAGTAGTAGTGTGTGTATATATGTGAGTGTCAAAAGTAATTACGTGTATAATGAAAAGTAAAAAAGATCGAATAAAAAGAAAAAAAAATGAAGGAATAAAGTTAAGTGAATGGGTAAATAAAGTGTATATAGGTATTGATTATTTATTTATATATCATTAATATGTTTTTAAATAAATTGTAAAAGTAAAAGCGATATTAAATGCATAATTGTATTTATGTATTTGTGTGCATTAATATAAACTTCTATAAAAGTCTTAATGTAAATAATAAAATTATGTAAAATGATTTATAAAAATTATAAACTCTCTCAAAGCTCTTAAATTTTGAAGTTTTCCATTTAAATTTATATACAACAGTTTTGTATGTATATATCTATTTATAACAACATTACGTGTAACTAAATGGTCTAATTCAACTTATTAGATAGGTAAAAGGAACTAATTATTGTATGTGTATATTGTATTTTTACTGGTAAAATAATCTAATTATAGTAGAGGAAACAATTGACAAATTTTAACGAAGTTTCAGTTGTACAACACGTTTGAGGGGATTCCAGGTGCGAACATATAGCTTAGATAATATATGATATATAGAGCCAAATTAAAAAAATAGAGTAGAAAATAGATAGACAATAGCCGTAACAACGCCTGAATTTAACATAATTATAAAAAGAATAGATATTAAGAAATGTGGCTATAATTGTGTGCGAGTATGTTCAATAATAGTATTGTATGTTTTAAGGATTGTATGGGTATTGTATTATTTGGCTGTGTTATAAGATCTGTATATCCTGTATTTTTTGGATGTGCTTTTGGGTATGTGTGTATAATAGTACAGCTTGTGTTTGTGTAAGAAAAATCACAATGGTTACCTGAGAAAAAGATAGTTAATACCCAAGCACCAAAAATCTCTAGAAATAGCTTATAGTTAACAGATCTTCCAAGTATCCAGTCAATACCCTTAGAATCCTAAAAACATTATATAAATTAATTGAATATTTTTAATGACTAAAAATAGATTTGTAAATATATGTGTCAAAAGAGTATGTTGCAGAAGTGTATATCAAATCGAAAAGTATGTTGAATCTATAGGAGTTAAAGAGTATGTTAAATGAGTATCAAAAAGTGTTATATATATATACGTCAAAATGTATCTATCTATTGAGATGTAAGGTTAAGGGGTAAGAAAACATACTTGTGTTCTTGGTTCAAGCATACCAACACCAATGATTGAACCAACTTGACAATAAGTAGTAGATAGGGGTACACCCAACTTTGAAAATATAACAACTGTGAAAGCGGTAGCACTTTCAATACATACACCTCGACATGGTGTCATGTGTATCATCTTTATACCAATAGTTTTTATCACTTTGTAACCATAAAGAGCTAGTCCTAAAGAGATGAATAAACCGCATAAAAATAAAACCCAATGAGGTGTAGTTGTAGAGTCTTGTAGGCCATATTTATATAGTGAGTAGATAGTAGCAAAAGGCCCAACAGCATTAGAGACATCATTGGCTCCATGTGAAAGACTAGCAAAACAAGCTGAAAATATTTGTACAGCACCAGAGAAGGCTTCTGTTCTTTCTTCAAATTTCTCACCGGTTGAATACAATTTTTTAAGTGACTTTGATTTTTGAATTACATCATCAACGGAAAAGTTGACCTTAAAGTTGTTCTTCTTAGTTTCTCGACCATCTGTAGTTAATTTTAGTGCTGCTGTAACCTTTGAATCAGATAAGTCAGAGTGTGTAGGAGATGAGTTGCTAGAATTAGGATTAGATGATTCATTTTGTGTAGGATCTTCCTCCCATAATGGTTCAGACTCTCCATCATGACTTGTTACATGCTTAATTGTAGAGAACTGTAAAAATAGTGTATTTGTTGTTATCCAGTTTGTATGTATGTAAAAAGTATTTCTATATATAGACTGTGTTAAAGAGAATTTGGAATTTGGTGGGAAAGATATGTGTATAAACACATTTATTTAGTAAGGTGATCATGTAATTTCATTAATATAATATATATAAATAGTTATAATGTATATACACTCCGAGTAGCTTATTATTTATGAGTGTATAATTGTGTATATACTCCCTAGATAGCTCAATATATATGTGTTTATATGGTTATATGTATATACGCTGGGTTGTTTGTGCATGTATAACTTTAAATATATATTACCTCCAATATTTCATCACCATTATGAGATACTTTTGAATCGAAGCGTCTTAAAGTGCGGTGAGCATGATTATAGATGATGAGATTAGATATAGATGCTATGATAACGGTTATACCAAAAGTTAGTGGGATTGAATAAGCTGAATATAAAAAAAGATGATTGTGATCAATTTTGATATTACATATATATATTCCAAGAGCTTACCTAAATTTGTGATAGCCCAATTTTCTAGCACACAAGGAGATACGAACTTTGAAGTACCACCCACATCTTGGTAACAAGAAAAACCAAATGATACTGGGTTACCATAGAGAATGAAAGCACTTAGAACAAGGCTAATGAGGGTAATGAGGATCCACATAAATCTGTAGGAAAAGAATTTAGAAATTGGTTAGGATGTGTGTATTTCTGGGGCGTATTTATAATTACTTGAATCCTCTTTCAACAGAATTTCTTCGACGAAAAATAAGAGATCGGAAAATGGAAAATATCAACACTGAAAACAATTATCAAATTTTATTTTCTTGCAAAATAGAAAATCATATATGGTGTATATCACTTACTTGAAATAAAACCAGATAAAATAGGTGAGAACAACCATGATAAGGCAATCGTACCTAAACTGGACCAGCGGATAGAAGAGATGTGGCTCGATGCTATAGCAAATCCTATCAATTATAATATAATTATGTATATGATTTAAAGGATATTTGTCAAATTTATTTCAAGAATGTTTGAATTATATGGGTCAAGAAAAATTTATAAAAAATGGGTGCCTAAAGCATGTGTTATAAATTTTAGTAAGAGGTGTCTGTTTATTCATCAATTACTCATTTTATAGTGAATAAGACTTTTAAATCTAACCTAAAATCCCTCCAATGATTGAATGGGTAGTTGAAACTGGCATACCAAAATAGGTAGCTACAAATAGCCAAATCATAGAGCCTATTAATGATGTAATCATTCCAACCGCCAAGATCTTTTCATGGTCTTGGAAATGGTTGGGGTCAATAATATTGTTTTCAAATGTTGATGCAACTGTAGCGCCCAGTGAAACGGCTCCCAGTGTCTCAAATATCGATGCAAGGATACAGGCCGTTCTAAGAGTCAGAGATTTGCTACCAACAGAAGTACCAAAGGAATTTGCTACATCATTAGCTCCAATAACAAAAGCTACTGCAAGCATAATTATTGCTCCTACAATTACCAGCCTGAAAATTATGAGTTGTGTGTTTTCATTTAATTTGAAAAAGCATAGTTTCGAAAATTATAATTTCAAAAGTAAAATTTCAGAAACGCATGAGCTTGTTTAGAAAATATGATTTTTGGAAGACTTTTCAAAGTATTTATTAAGTGTAAGATGATAGCTATATTTTGAGTCATATCACAAATTTTCATACATCTATAAATCAAAATAAAAAGTGAGCTTATTGGATGCTTCCAATAACTGTGTTGAAATCCTCTCAAATAGTTTCATTAGTTGTGTTATGCATGTAATTTTAACTAAGCATGCATTGCTGTATTCAAAGGCTTATTCTTGTAGATTTTATGATGCTAATGATTATTTTTAAAAAAATGTAATATATATCAAATAGATTATTCTTTTTAGAAATTTTAGTGCTAGGGCAAGAAGATGGTAAGGTTTTGTAGGAAAAAATTTTGATATATCTTAAGAATTTGAACTTACGTTAACATCTCGGGGTTTGCAGCCATTTTCAAAAACGTAGGAAGTTGTTAATTTAGAGAAATTAAAAGAGCATATCTTTTAAAAATATATATTTTGCTTGATTTATATATAATGCAAATGCATTAACAAATTTTGTTCAACAATGATTTAAGAGTAGTTGATTATTTCACTATTTTCATAAGTATACTTTGCTTTCGATATTTGCTAAGTAACTCGTTATTCTTATTCGTGCGGGTTATTTCATAGCCTCTCTTCTATTTGTTTTGGCAAAATTTATGAATAACTTTGCTATTATTCTTTCCACTATATATATGTTTAATATATACAGCAGCTTCTATTGTATAACTTTCTAGAATTGTATTCTGTATCTACTTTTTATCTGCTTTGTTTTAACTGTGAAATTCCTCTATATATAGGTTTTTTTAACTATATATTTACTTTTAAGTTTTTATTATCTTACCCAAATATATTGCATCACTAGGCTATTTATTTAGTTCTTAACGACTTATATATATACAACTCTAGCAATGTTTATATATATGCTGCAATATATGTTATACCTCGATCTGCTTATATATATAATTAAACATGCAGATCAATATTGAACAACTTAGTTATATATATATCCGAGTATGAATTTATATCTCTTGTATATTTTATTAAATATACAATGATTTACATCTAAATTATTGTCTTGATTCTTTATAAAAATATTACTTGTTTAACATCTACAAGATTGCCTAAATTTCTATAAAAACAATACCTTTAATTGAACATTTTAGAGACATAGTAATAGTTTTTATTTTTAGTACAAGTAATAAACTTGTACATTCGCAACTATAAATTGATTGCTAATTGGATAAGATCATTTCATTGCATATGATTTATTTTAAATGTGAATGTGTTATGAATATTACAAATCATTAAATAGAATAAATCATTCTTCAAATATATATATATATATAATCTATTCAATATACAAAACAATGTTACATGTTGTATAAAATCGTAACTATCATCTATACTAAAAATGCATTATTACAAAACATATATTTGATTGATTTTTGAGGAATTACAGTTAAATAATAAAACGATATATAAACCAACTTACTTAATACTACTAATAAATCTATTCAATCTCGTGGCTCTCTCTAGTATAATAATTAATAATGATTCTGGAATAAAACAAAAATAGAAAACTGAAATATAAACTCTCCCAATAAAAAATTAAAAAAATTAGGCAAACATTTAGATGTTCAAGATTGTAGGTGCATAAGCTCCAAATGAAAAGAATATTGCGGAAAAGGTACCAGCTACAATAATAGTTAGAACCCATGAAGCTGCGATAAGTCCCATTAATTGCCAGTTAACTGCGTTACCAAATATTTTGTGCATCATAGTATGGTTATTTGGGTCTCTTCGTTCTGTCATACCAAGGCCAACGGTAGCTCCTACTTGGCAATGAGTAGATGATAATGGGATACCGGCGTTAGCAAATATAAGCAAAATTAACGAGGATGACATTTCAATACAGAAGCCTCTTGAAGGTGTAACAGCAACAAGTTTGATACCAAGAGTCTTGACAACATGATATCCCATAACAATAATACCAAGTGCAATACATACACCACCTGCGAAAAGCAATATCATTGGGGTTTCTACACGTGAAAGCAATTCACCTTCTTGATATACACTGATAATTGTAGCGAAAGGACCTGCGGCATTAGCAATGTCACTAGCACCTAATGATAAGGAATCAAAAGCGGCAGAAAGTACTTGAAGTACACTGAAGAACTTTTCAGTTCTTGGCGAGAATTCTTGCATAGCTTTTCTCATTTCAAGAGCCTTCTTGCTTTCGCTATACGAGGTTCCATGAACATCAACAAGGAGATTCTTAACAAAGACTCTATCATGTGGAGTTTGATCAGTTGTAAAATCTGAATCAGTAGTGGTTGATTCTTTAACTAGATTTTCATCGCTCATTACTCTATCCATCCATGGTTTCATAGAGAAGTAACCTATAGCAGCAACTACTATACTAGCGGCAGTTGCAACACCTAAACCCATACCAACATTTGCTGCAAACCAATCATCCATTATACATGGTGATGTTGCTTCTTCCTCTCCTTGCATACAGGCGAATGGGAAATAAAAGGAAGTATCCATCAAAATTGATACAATAAAGACTTCACCAAGTGCAAACAACAAGAAAAAGAAAAAAGTTTTGCTCCTTCTATCAGAGTCTTGTGGTTTAAGAAAGAGGGCTTTTACAATAAAGTAGAACAAGGCACTCAATATTCCAGCCAAGACAGGTGAAGTGACCCATGACAAGGCAATTTCTGCCATACCTGGCCAATCAATTACAGTAATGCCAGTATCTTCGTAGGTGTTACCGAGAGCTAAACCAAAACCTAAAATAGCTCCAGTAATAGAGTGTGTTGTGGAAACAGGCCATTCTAATTTGGTAGCGATGAATAACCAGAGACTAGCTCCCATAAGTGAGCAAAGCATACCATACATTAATACTGTTGGGTTATCCTGAAATAGATCTACATTTACAATGTTATTTCTAATAGCTGATGCAGTTTGTGAACCCAAGAATGTAGCACCAATTGTTACTGCAATTGCTCCAATTATAGCTGCTTGCCATAGTTTCAATGCTTTGCTACCAATGGATGTGGCTAGTACATTAGCCATATCATTTGCACCAATCATAAAACCCATGCCAACCATAAATATGGCACCAATAACAACGATCCAGAACACCTGATCGGGGTGAACATCGTAATTTGTTTGTGCTGCTTCTTGTAAGTTTCTAATAAAATCCATTTTTAAAATTGTAGCTTAAAACAACTAAAAGTAATCTGATGTGTAAATATTACAATACAAGTAAATTGTGATAATTTTTATGCGTTTAAATATATAAAAAATTGATTATATCTTAACTGCTTTGAAATATTCTTAAATAAGTTTAAACTTATTTAGGTTTCAATGTGGAATATTCTATATGATTTATTTATAATTTAAAATTAGTAATATCAATAAGTTTCTTCTTTGACAAAATAATACTCTAACGGGGAAAAGTTAAAGATCAATCTTTTTGAATCGAGAGACTAGTGATAGGCTGTATAGAAAAATTTAAGTGGGGCTCGAATTGTAAACACTAAATATATTCCATTTATCATGTTAGTATAAAAAGCTATTAACTCAATTCAGTTTACTGTTTAGGTTTGTATATCTTCTCAAAATGTAAAAATTCTTTTGATTGATTTCAAATTCGTGGTGTAATTTGAAAGTTCTAAGTATAAAATTAATTTCATTGACTGTTAAGTAAGCTTTTACACGTGTATATATAGAGTTGCTAACTACCAGAATTGATAAAGAATTAGTTACAGGCACTTATTTATGTAAATTATCAAGCCTTTTCGTAACTAGAAAATAATAAATTGGGCAAACTGTAGGTAGTTTCTGTTAGCCATATAAGTGCTATAGAAATAACAGCCACTAAAATTCACAGTTTGTAAAGCTTGGGAAGAATAAAATAAACTTAATTTTTGTCGATTCCTATTCTTTTCTACATAAATGCTGTGTATACCATATACACACAAAAATTATAGATACAGAACATAATAGCTTTATAAATAAATAAATAAACATAAAAAATATAGTTTTATATTGTAAATGACTAATTAAAATTTACACAGAAGATAGCTTTATGGAAGAATATTATACACATAAAACACAATTTTATAAAAGAAAATACCCACAAATTACACAACATTTCTGACACAGGCTTAACAAACACAGACAACAAATTAACTAATTAAAAACTATCTAATATATATATATCTATATATATGCTCACTACCGCCTAACAGAAATTTTTAACTATATTTACAATTTTATATTTATTAATTTTTTTTTCTTAAGTAAATTAAATATCGTATATTATTTTAGAAATTATCTATTAAAAGCTTAATAAAAAATATAATGGAATAAATTTATAAAAGAAATCTAAAATTTGTGTGTTTCTCCTATATAGATAGTAAAACTAAAAATTCTTATTTAATCTAAAGTTTTTCAGTTTGAAAATTCTGTAAATTTTTTAAAATTAGGCTTGATTATATAAGTATGAAATTATAACATACAAGATTTTAACTTTTTAAATAGTTTTAATTTTTATATTAAAGGAAATATCTATAGTTTTAAAGCATATAAGGAGTTGTTGTTAAGGCTCTGGCAACCGGTGGTGGAGTTGAGGAAGTATATATAGTTGTTAGCCATTTCAAATTCCTGAGAAAATATAAAAATTAAATTTAAAAAATAAATATTTTTATAATTCTTTATTAATTTTATTACTTGTCTGCATACATCAAGGGAGCAGGTAAGGGTATAGAACCTGTAAAAGAGTTAAAGGAAACAATGATAATTTACTCAAATTAACTAAACAAAATACTAGTATATCAATTGTTCTTAAAGACAGTTGGTATGAAAAATTAATATATATAAAAAAATTAAGCTATAAGATTATATATGTTTACCTTGCCAATTAAAATATAGGCATGAAGATAACGTTGTATAGTGCTTAATTTGCTTAAATGAATCAGGAGTCTCTAAAGAATAATATTGATAAATATATATATAATTGAGTGTTTAAGTAATAAGTTTATAAATATGTAAATAAATATGTTTATATAAAAATAGAGTTTATAAGTAATGAGTATATATATATGATGATATATATATATATAATAGAGTATATAAATAATGAATAAATATACAAAAAGAATAATGTATCAACATACTCATATCATTATGTAATACATAATATAGTGTAGGAGATGCTGTTGCCCGTGGTGAAACTTTTTGATGTACACAATAAAACTGTGGAATTGATTCTTTTAACCCGATTTTATCAACCAGTGTCACTAAATTATAAATTTGAAATAATTTTATAAAAAATCAAAAAAAAAAATTTTTAAAAATATAAAAATAATTTATATTTTATATGTTTACAAACTTGGTGGTGGGTTAGAGCAATCTGCAACCGCATTTGAGTTGTAAGATTTTAATGAAAATCTGATGTGAATATTTTAATTATTAAATATATATCTATTTATATACATACATAAATAAGATAACAATATATACCTCATCCTGCCATCTTTAACAGCATAAAGTACAATAATTTTCAAGTTTTTATAATTTTGTAAGCCTTTTCTAAGTGGTTTCAATTCTTCTGTCATAATTTTATCTAAGTTGTTCGTAATAGAGCTGAGCCTAAGAATAAAATTTAATAAATATAGTGAGTATGTGTGTTAAGTTATTTTTATATATCATATGCAGAGTATGATATTTTTTGTGTATATATGTATGTTTTCAAGATATTATTTTGATGTAAGATATAATTAGTGAATGATATTTTTTGTATATGTTTTTGAGATATTATGTTTATGTGTGATATAAGTAGTGTATACTTATAATATTGTGTTAATATGTTCATAATTATGTAAATAGCCAAAATATGAGGATGTGTAAAAGTTCATATAGTTGAGTTATGTATTATTATTATAAAAATTTTTAATAATTATATAAATATGTGTCGGTGTATATAAAGTAAAAAAAATTTTGAGCTTACTTATAAAAAATGATTAACTCCGGCTGTTTTCCATTAGTATCTTTGAATTTTTTTATTGCATCTTTGGAAACAAACATGTAAGATATGTTAAATTGTATATTAAAATAAGTTATAAATATTGCTAACAATAAACATACTCTGTGTAAAGGTTATTAAATGTTCTGTACCCTCTTCATAAGTACATGTTTCATGCTAAGAAATTTTTCAAAAATTGATGTCATATAATTATATTAATTGTCTCATATTACACACATTTGAAAGGAAATCAGCTTTAACTTGTTGTCCTAAATCAGCAAAGAAGCTGAATAAACGATTGTCCTTCCCTATATGAATATATTTATAAATACATATATATCTTTCATGAAAAGAATATAAATATAAATATAAATATGTATATGTATATATATATATATATACAAACCAATATGTTGCTGGGAGGCAATACCAATAACAATATGAGCTTGATTAAGAATACTACGACTTGGTTTCCAACCTAAGGCTCCCGACTATTTTGAAATTTTAATTGAAAAATATTTTTGTTGTGTATACAAATTGAAATAATTAAACTTACCTTAACTTGAATTTGTAAAATGATATTTTTCAATATTTTTGTTCGTTTTTCATCAGGTTGTTCAAGCGTAGATGCTCTTACTACCTATATAATTAGAGCATATATCAATAGAATGTGTGTGCAAAAAAAATGATGTAGATAGTTGCTGTGTAAATAAAAATTATGTATATATTAACTATGAAAAAGGTGGTGTATATGTATAAAAATAAAATGTGTGTATAGTAACTGTGTAGAAAATAAATTGTGTATATAGAAAGTGTGTATATAGTAGTATATGGATTATAAGTAAAATGAGTTTAGAGTAATACAATTCATAAAGAGTACACAGAAAATGTGTAAATTATTTTTTTAAATATAAAAAGGTTAAATTAACCTGTGAAGGTATTCCTCTACTCTTGAATGATAACCAATCTTTAAATTTACAGTAATCATTATCAGATGTTGATATCATTACAACAGCCGTAAATTTATCCCTTGTAACTTTTTCAAGGGTTTCATCCACATTGTTTACTTTTAAAATCTCAGGGTTTGTAAAATTTAATCGCATTCCTAATGCAATGATGTGTGTGTGTGTGTGTGGGCGTGTATATGTGTATGTGTTTGTGTGTGAGCGCGTGAGTGTGTTTGTGTGTTTAAAGTTAGGACAATTCAAGATGTTTAATAACCATATAGAAATGGGTCTAAAATTCATGGTTTAGAATAAGATCAGGTTACACATTTACCATCAATAGTATCACGGAATGCTCTTGTTACATTTTCAACAGGGCTTCTATAATTAGATGGGATAATTATAGCCCATTTACGGAAGCAATCACTTGGCTATAAAATCAAGTTAATAAATTATATTGATGATATCTATTTAAAATATTAATTACTTAAATATATGTATATAAATATATATTTACATTTATATATCCACATTCTTGTATTTATATATACATATCCATATATATGTTAAAATAAATTTAATTAAATTGCAAAACTAGAATATGGAGGAATTAATATTAGTTTATCTAGTACATACATGTATAATTGTTAAATATATACATACATGTACTAGGTAATATCATTTAAGTAATGAAATGTGTAGAAAAGAATATTTTATAAGAATTTACTTGGTTTAATGTATTAACATTGAAGGTGCTATACTGATTTAGAACTATATATTAAAATAAATTACACACATTTAATTTTAATTAAGTTTTGAATAAAAATTTGTCTACCTTCAGTGCGATTTCCTCCTATTTCAAATTGAAACATACTCATAGGTAAATTTACACCAGTCTAGTATATATTTAAAATATATTGATTGCATGTGTTAAGGATATACTTAGTGTAAAATATTTGTATACACAAAAATTATTATTAACAACGTTATCGTGACCAGTTTCGTATATATTGTGATCATTGTGTTTAATTTATAAATATATTTATCAGTGTGTGTGTATGTATTATAATTCTTAAATAATCATTGTGTTTAAGTTATATATATATATATGTGTATGTGTCTAATAAGGAGTATTAAAAAAAGAGTAGGGTTTTCAAGTTTGTATTTTTTCGTATTAGCTCTATATTTGAAAGGTATCTATATGCTATAATGATGTGAGCGCTGTTATAATATATATAAATATTATGTAATTATTGAAATACATACCACGACCATAGGTTGAGGACTAATTGTCGTGTTGAGATTATCAGGTAATTTTTGGATACCGTTCTTCAATTGATCTACAAATTTGTTATGAGTTTCGAAACGTGCCCCTAATATAAAAATTGTATACCAAATTATAGTTTAAGATGTTAAAGGGACTAAATGTGTGTGTGTTATATATATATATATATAAATATGTGTGTGCGTTTGGAGTATGTAGGTTTGTGTGAGTTTAAAGTATGCATAGTATCTATATATTTATATATGCGAGTTTGGATTACGAGGATTTGTATGCGTGAATATAAGTATTTGTGTGTGTTATTATCTAACTATATACAAGTTAATAAAAAGATAAACTTAAACTTACCAATGGGTTTAATAGTTGTTCTTGATACAGCACCTCTGAGTTTGCTGTCTTCCTTTCCATCTCTAAAATCATATCCTGTAGTAACATAAATATGTATTTCCTTGAAGAAATAGTCAAAATAATATATAAGATTTGTGAGCTCACAAGTGTGTGTGCATATTCGCGTGTATGTTTTCAACTGTGTATATGTATTCAACTAAAAAGACTCAGCTGTATGTACATACTAAACGACTGTTTGTGTATAATCGATTGTATATATGCTCTGCTATGTATGTATGCTCGACTGTATAAATATACTTATAAAGATATATTTACACGCTTATAGTACCTTTAGGAATACATAAACAAGCAGGAAACTTGTGGATAACACCATTTCGATCATTGTGTATGACAAAAGGCATTCCTAATGTCTTATTGTCACTAAAGGTGATATCATATTTTTCCTTAAAAGAGAGATAGTGAGAGTTATTTGTTATGTGTGTGAATGAAGCACAAAGAATTTTAACATTAGTACTTTGAAATATTGTCTAAAAGAAACAGTTCTATTATCGTTTAATTCAAATGTTCGGTCAACCAAATTAATAGTTGGGTTAGAAGGCCACTCAAACTGAGAAATTAAATAAAACATTTTACGATATACTAATATATATATATATATATATATATATATATATATATATTGAATGGAATATTTTACGATATGCATTTATATACATATATATACATTGAATAAAATATACATATATATGTTTTTAAATATAATTGTTGAGGAACTTACAGAAGTAATTCTATGTAAACCTGTACGATGAGTTAAGAGAATGGGTTTTCCAAGAAAGTAGTCTTCTGATACTTTTTTGATCAAGTTTATTTGATTTTTGTTTACTAAATTTCAAAAAAATCAAAAATGAAGCAGATATGGACAAGTAGATTAGGAATATATAATTTTCCTTACTTCTTTTAATTAAATCTATATAGAATGCTAAATTTTCTTTTGGGAATACCAAATGCTTATTAAGGATCTAATGTTAAATTTGTTTAAAGAGTACATATTAGATGATTATATAAAACTCATTTTACATGAAGTGTTTGTTTGTTGAGATCTAATATGTTTGATAACCTGTACAGCCATTTCATTATTTTCAAAAGGAATCAATGTAATATCAAAGGCGGGCCGTAAGATACTCTTATAATTGCCTAGTGAAATTTCAGTAGGCCAAGAGAAATACTTATTGTTAAACCACATAAGCTGATAAAAATTATAAATCAGTAAATATATGGAAAGGCATATAATGAGATGTGTGTATGTAGGTGTGTCGAATCAATGAAAAGTTTATGATAATGAAGTATAGAATATAAGGAGTAAAATTACATTCAATTTCCCTGCGGCTTTCTTAAGCACTCCTCTGTAAATTCCGTGGTTTACAATGGCTGATAAAAGTGAAAATTCAATACAAATGAGTGCCTATGTTGTGTGGAAACGTTAATCTCATTTTATTTATTAATACTTACCCGAGTAGCTTTGTTCATTACTCTTGGAAAAATATATTGCATTTACACCAAAGAGATCCTCCTAAAGTATTTGAACAGAAAGTTATAATATGCTTAAAGTATGTTATGAATGTTTTAACCTCTTGCTGTTCGAATTCAACTATAAACTCTTCTGGTGAAATAGTAGGTTTAAGGCAAATTAACATTCCTGAGTTAATTTCATAATTTTGGCATCCAACTATATCTTTTATCTGAGTAAACAAATAAATTATTGCTTGGTAAATTGAACAAGGCTAGGATATAGTAATCCTAACCTGTTGAGCCTTTTTTCTAATCATAATATTCAGGCTATCAAAAGAGATCCCTTGTATTGGATCCTGATGTTTGTCAAATGCTAATATCTTGTAGTTATCAACTTTTATAGATGATTTTTGCATCTTATATAAGTTTGTGTATAGTGACACAGACGATTCCGTTGTCGACACTGGTGGGGCTCTGGAACCGGCTGTGCTAGATGGCCCTGAACCACGATATCCTCCTCGGCCTCCGCCGCTACCGCCTCCACCGCCGCGGTTTCCTCCACCACGACCTCCACCTCTATATCCATAGCTAGACATTCTATTAGAAAAGTTTAACTAGTAGCAATTGAATATAACAGATGGAAGAAATAATGTTAACTGTTTGATTGATGTTATGAAGTTCAAATAAGAATTGTTATTATATATATACATATATTTAATCACAAACAAATTTACTCTCAATGAAGTCAAAATGATAAAGGTCTTAAAAAGCATTTCAAAAATATAAGAACTAGATGTTTCATAGTGCTAGAATTTTCAAGCATTTATAAAGCACTATGTTTATTGATCTGGTAATATATTTTATATTGTATTCATAGTTGTGCATGCCCAAAAAAATTTTCTCTTTACCTTGTTATTGTTTTATTTGTCGTGGTGTTTAATTAAGTGATTTAAAGAAAAAATGAGGGAAAGTTTTGATTATTTGTTTAATATGAATGAATTATTCAATTTCTTAAGACTGTCCTAATTTGTTTTCTAAGATTTTTATAAGTGCATATATATATACATAATTACATTAATTTAGATACTTGTAAAATAAAGATCAATAGTAGATTTTGAAACACACAAACCCACATTATTTTGAGTATTTTAGAGACAACTGAGTATATTATATTGGACTTATTATATAAGTATCACTTACCTAAACACACTTCCTTAGGCAGTTCAGATACTCCAATTGAATTACTAGAAATAAACAATATAAATCAACAATATAAATCCTGTTTTGATTTTAATAATGAAATTCAAGTTTTATGAGAATCATATACTCGTTTGATTAGAAAATTCCTCAAAAACTTTATTCTATTAAAAATTAATTTTATAAGTATATCAATAACATTTACGTCTAACGTCTCAAAATTGAAAATTTAATTGTTTATTTTATTTCTTTATGTCTTGTGTCTTATACCAAACTTATCCATGAATTTAATATTTTTTTATACAGTTCAAAACTCTATTATTATTGCTAATTGAAGCTTTTGTGACTTTTAATCTTCCTATTTCAAAAAGTAGCTTTCATCTTTTAATATTTGATATACAAAGCAATATATGAGATTGTAACAAAATATTAATCTTTAATTTTTATTTTAAATTTAGCATGACAAAAGTTATTTCCATTCTTACAAAAAACAAACCATACTGAATTTATTATTTAATAAAAAATGAATCAACTAAAACTTGAAATAAATTATGTACATCCCCATGCTTTTGAGTTATGGATGACTTAAGTTGAGGAATCCATAAAAAGGTTGTTGAAAACAAATAAACTTGAGAGAAATGGTTAATCAACCGAAATTATGCTAAATCTTATAATTAACTAGCAAACGTTACTTATTGTTTTGTGATAATTATAATTTTGTAATGGTTTTCTTGCGCAAAATGGTTCAGAGTTATGCTGATATATCTTATAAGTTTAAAACTTGTTGAGCAAAAATTTTAGCCTTGTGTCCTCCTTTTCTTGTCTTTGGAGTTCTCTTGCCATTCCTTGCTACCAAGAGCTATTAGTGAAAATTCATGTTTCTAAAATAAAATATTTATCAAGTAAGATGTAATAATGCTAACCAATACAATTGACGCTCAATTGGCACCACACATTTTGATTACCGACAGGTAAGCTGACTTTTGAGCCATAAAACCTTCAATAAATACAGCTAACATGTTTTGTAAGGAGAAATTTAAACTTATAAGTCTCACCATCCACAACTCCCTGGGCCAAAAATACGGGGGAGCATGTCAAATTCGATGTTGTTACCAATTTTTGTTTTCAGAGATGTAGCATTTTTCAAAAAGTAAGCTTTTGACATTGCATTTGCTGTTAAAAGGCACGAGGGTTGATGATATAATATTAAAATTAAAAATATATTTTCAAGGAATCAATCATCACAAGCATTATAAGAGTACCTTGTGATCTCTTCAAATTTCTTGGCTGCTTTACAGGTGTGTTTGATTTACTATCCTCTTTCTGATTGGAGTATGAAGTTAAGTTAATGGATCAATTTATTTGAGGGTGCTCACACTTGAATAGGTATAAAGTTTCCTATTGGATTAAATGGATTTAGTGTACCTGATTGTTTGCATTTTCAACAGCAGTATCCTTTCGGGTTTCTCTAATTGAACCTATAATATTATCAATGATTGAGTGAATTGATTCCTTGTCAAATTTGAGAGCATCTTTAGGCAGATCAAGTTTTTCTTCCAGCATATTCCTAGCTTCTTTTCTGCTTAACTTTTCCCATGATTCGATTGTTACAATCTCCCTAAACGATAGGATCAACAAAGCAAGAATTGGGTGATTTAAAGCCAAAATGTAATGAGGATATCTTTAAAAGTGCTCATTTTTTATTGATAACAACAAACTATTCTCTATTTCTATCCATGTATATATATTTGTTATGTGTGCTGATCGAAATAATATTTTGGCTTGGTAGTGGCAACGGATATGGATGAGTGATATAAAATGCTTATTGGTAGTTGCTAAAGGCTATTACAGTTAGCAAATATTTATGGATAAACACTTGGATAAGTTCTTTCTGTCTAGCTAAGCTCATGTGAAGGCAGTGAATTCTAAAAAATTGTGTTCTTAGCTCTTTGGGTTAGTAAGTTATACCTTAGTAAGCTTTTGTAAGTCTCCTGGTTGAATTCCTTAGTTTCTTTGCTCATAGTGCCCAAAGAAATAAATAGACCTTAGAGATTGGAGTGAAATCATAGAGAGTTTAAATGTAATGTCAATTAGATTTTGTATGGCGAAGTAAGTTCTATCCTGTGTATACAGGATATGTAATGGCAAGACCTTCAAAGAGAAAATTTTTTTATCTAATAAACACGGCTAAGCAATCACAGGACATCAAAATTGTTGCTAGAGACAATTACTATAATCGTTTTCTAAACTAATCAGGTGATTTTTAAAAATGATATTGTATTTCATATAGATGGATACGTTTATTCCTACAAATCACCAGCTTTAGACAAAAGTGATATGTTAGATTATCACCACGCTATGCCTATGGTTGTTGTAAATAAAATTTTCATGTTTAATAAAATCTGAATAATGTGCATTAAAATAAAATTTTTATTACTGTTAATTTAATGAAACAATTAATAGAGCTTTAAAACCGAATGGATTCCTTATAGTGTGAGTTGTTTCCAACATGCTCATAAACATAATCAACATATTCCAAATTGATTATAAGAGTTAAGTGTATCATCATTGAATCATTCAAGTTACAGATCAAAAACAATGTTTTACATAGTAATACCTCATAAACCTTTGTAATATAATTGACCACATATCATTACTTTAGTTTATCAATTGTTTACACAACGACCATGCCTACTGCTTAAAGAATTAAAATTACTCTATTGTTTTGAGCAAACTTCAAGAGGTATACTATATAGCACTTCACAAGGTTAATTAAGTCCTAGAAATTTTGACTAATCTGATTAATTTTAAAACCATTTATTTTTATGATTATATGTTTTAGATCGAGTCCACTCCAAAGATTTGGCCTTATATTTCAGACTTAAACCGTTTATTAAAAAAAAAGTTATCAAATTAAGCTACAAGTTTGTGAACTTGTTATATGATCAGTTGAACCCAAAACTTGTAAAGTAGACTTCTTATGATTATATACTTGAAATATTTTATTTTAAATAAATAGTAATTTAATTTACAAGGTCATTTTTTCATGATCATTAATTTAGCAAAGATAAATTCAAAATGAATTAACCAAACATTATCAATGAAAACAAATTGGTCTAGAGGTTAAATTTTTTAAGTCGAATTTGAAATGATTATTTATATATTTTAAAAAGTAGAGCAAGAAATATATAAATATCAATCATTAGTCACTGAGAAACTAAAATTCTGAAAATCTAACATCTTTAATACAATTCTTTTTGTCTTATTCTGGAGAAATAAAGATCGATCTATCTAATGAAGTGTAATTATCATAACCCTGGTGAAAACAATTACGTAGTAATTCTGTGTCAAAATCATCATTATCACTACAATCATGGCAATGATTGGGTGATGTAAAGTAGATATCATTCCCCTTGTTGATACCCATAACACTGGACTTTAACCACACTGCATTTCCATAAACTGAGTGATTTCTTATTGTATTAATCGAATTTGGCTCTCGTGAAATGACTGCTTTAATAGTGTCAAAATAATTATCACTTTGTTCATAAAGTGGCGAGGCCTTGCTGGGCTCATCACGAGCTTCATACTGTATATTGCTAAGCTCAAGATAATTTTTTACGGGATCCATATTATCGAATCTACTTTTTGAAGTGCTATTTTCCATTTTTATTTTAATTGGATTACTTTTTTTTCCCAACTTATTACCATTTTCAATCCTCCTGCAAGTGATTATACCACTTTCCTTATTCACATATGATGGCTTACCTTGTTTTCTTAAGGCACCATGTTCCCTGATCGCATCATTACGACATTGAATTGCCATCCTACGAGCGTGTTCAAAACCATATTGACTTACGGGAAAGTATTTTCCAGCCCTTCTACCATCGGGTGCACTCCATCTCGCCCCCCATCTTTCATTTTTTCTGTCATAAGTTACTCCAGGAATACGATCCTCTTTTTTTACATTTTCCATTTTTTAGCTATGAAACAATAAATAATCCTAGTTTAATTTAGGCAAAGGCTCCAAGACAAACGACCCTACATAAAATTGACATTATAATTATCTATATTAGATAATAAACACCAAATTAAAGTTATACTCCGACAATGTTTAAGTCGTTAAAAAGTTTTGTACCACAATTACATACAATTAGAATATTTTTTTATTTATCTAAGTCATAATTAAATCCTTCACACTTAAAAACTTAGAACGTATTATAAAAGTCTTTTTAATTTTAAACCCACATTCATACATTTTACATCAATTCCACTGTACATAGATTAACAAAGAAAGGCTTACCAATTAAATTGCAACAGCATGACTCATGATCCAAATTCAAAAGATCAATGTTTACCTAATTGCACAGAAAAATCTGCAAGAACTTTAAATGATGAATAGGAAATTACAGGCCATTAACGACTTTCAATAATGGCAATGACAACCTTTGAAAACTATATCATAGTCATCCATTTCTTTATAAAACTGAGGCAAAGAAGTTGGAATAATTAAGGTACAAATTTTTTTATACAAATGTTGGAACAATATTACTGCGCCAGAGTGAAATTTTATGAGACAATCAATTGAAAATGAAATTTTAATTTTAATTAGAACTCAAAATTTTCGGCTTGATTTAAATTTATGCTCAATGATACGTTGTAATGGATTTCATCTCCTACAGTTGAGATGTTTTAGGATTTTTTTAAAAATTTCAAATATGAATTCTTGAGTTTTCCAAGGTAAAATTTGTCCAACTTTGTATGAAAACAATGATTCAGGGCTAATATTCAATTAATTTAAAACAGACTAGCATAGGTAAGATATGAAGAATTTTTTCTTGTGTTTTATAATTCTTATCAACAGCTTTCAATATTTTTATCTCAAATTTTTACTCGAGTTGGTTCTTTCCAAGGTATAATAACTTGTTGAACCTAAAGATATGAGTTTAATAAAAATTCAAATGTTATTTAGAACAAAGAATATGACATCAATGAGGAAGAATACTTAGTTTTTGGTTGATTGAATTTATTAAATAATATACTCAGCATAAATCTGTAAAAACTAGTTTGAGATTGACAAACTAAAAACTATGAAACTAGTGGCTAAACACTTTTAACAATTCTTTATATTTTTCAGTGTTAAAGATATATTGAATACTATTTGAAAAGTCTATGCCATTTAAATACGACTAGTGATGAGACTAAACTAATAGACAAATGAGCTCTATCTTTGCCTAGGCTATGAAGCCTAAGTTAATTACTAAATGCAGTTGCAAGTTTCTAAATTCCTTGATTCTTAATTTAATTAATTTTTATATCAATCTAATTTAGAGATATCCAGCCTGAGTTGATTAAAATTGAGCAAGAGATTTGTGATTTTGTCGAAACTTGTTACTAAGAGTTAAATCAAGTCAGATTTTTAATCTAGGCTATTAAATTGACTCCTATACACTATTAATAGATATTTTTTTGTGAACTTATAGTGATGATTATTATTTGATTATACAGAACCTTGTTTAGTATAGTTTCATAATCATTTTAGTAAAATTTGAGAAAAATAACTCTCTAGAATTGTAAAATATTAAAATCCTGAGCTACAATCTAATAATCATGATCGAGACAACGTTTTGTTACTCCTTACCATTAAACTTAATTAAAACCTCTAGAAAATTTAGAATATAAAACCAACGTCTCGAAGATATAGCAATTTTAATGCCCAATTCATAAAAGCTTAAAGTAAATTATATTCTACTTATTCAAATACCTTTGCTGACAAAAATAGACACATACTTTAATTTTGGCAAACACTCAGCTTTAAATGGCTCGTAATATACAAACAAGTAACAATCGGGTTGATGACGATCGCTACAGTAGACTATTCGCCCTTGAGAGAATGGGAGTGGTGGAAAATTATAGCTCTATACGCGAGAAAACTGTCATTATAATCGGGGTGGGAGGGATAGGTAGCTCAGCATCCGAGATGCTTGTTCGCTGTGGGATAGGAAAACTAATAATCTTTGACTACGACACAATAGAAATGGCTAATATGAATCGTTTATTTTACACGCCACGTCATCTGGGTCTACCGAAGGTTAAGGTAAATATTTATAGAAACACTTATTTATAAGCATACGGCAACCCACACCTTAAAAAAAGTTTGCAGAAACTTAAATATATTCATGAAAATTAGAATTATATGTATACCTTAACAGGCATGCATGGATACTCTCAAAGAAATAAACTCTGATGTTGTAATTGAAACACATGACTGCAACATATCCCAGTCTTATGACCTACTGCTCGAAAGGATCAATCATGGCTCATTGGAAAATAAAAAGGTAGATTTGTTACTTTGCTGTGTTGATAATTATTCAGCTCGTGTAAGCATAAGTCAAGCCTGCAACGAAACAAATCAGTGTTGGATGAATTCTGGAGTCTCAGAGAACGCTATGACCGGACAAATTCAAACTTGCCTACCCGGATTCTCAGCTTGTTTCCAAGTGAGTATTATTAGATAAATTGTAAATTTATTCTACATATTTTACTACAATTTTCCTTAACTCTAAAATTTTTTAATTCTTTCACTTTTCTTCAAAAAAGTGCGCTCCACCCTTAATAGTATCAACCGGGGACGATGAAAAAACAATTAAGCGCGACCTTGTGTGTACCGCAAGCTTACCAACAACAATGGGTATTATCGCAGGCTTTCTTGTACAGAACACTTTGAAGTACATCCTAAAATTTGGTAACATTTCTTGGTTTTTAGGCTATGATTCTACCAAAAATTTCTTTCCTACATACCACATCGCCCCTAACCCTGAATGCAACGATCAATGGTATGGTATAGCTTCATTTCTTTTTTAAATTACTTTGAGTATTTACCATGAATTTTCCATATTATTATTTTAATTTTTCTTACACAGGTGTATACTAAGACAGCAAAACTCAACCTTAGAAAGCATTTCAGAAGTTTTAAAATCATATGATATGACTTATCACCAGGATACCGAAATTGTAGATACTACCAATGAATTTGGTATTGAAATTGTAAATAATGATGAGGAAGATATCAACTATACTGAAAACCAGCATTTAGAAATAAAGCATATCAACTCTACTAACGAAAAAAGCTTGGATGAAATATCTAAGGAATTTGAACAGTTGATGAATAGCTAAATCTGCTAATCATAGACATTAACATGATGAGTCTACCAGAAAACAGAGTATATCTGTGATTTGTTGAATTTTAAAGCTATTTTATACTATATTTATTTAATTTAGAAACAGCAACACACTTGAGACAATAAATAGGACTACCAATTCAAATCTCAGCAATACTTTTTATAATGCCATGAATCATAAAGAGCTTCAGGGAAGCATTCGTTTCTCACACAAAGATGGATTGAAAACTTTACCAAAGATATCCTACTAACGAATAATATCAAGCACCTTACTAAATTGACACTTATTGATATCGAAGTTTTTAAAAGATAAATGTTCAAACTTTACAGTTTTAAAATAATTATAAATTTCTAATCATTTAGAATCTCATACCTTCTTATTAGAACTCGCTTGTAGAACTAGAAATTTTATTCATATTATAAATAACTACTAATTTTGTTTACAATCATTGCTATAAAAATGTTCAAGTGATAAACTATATTATACATTACTATACATGTCCCATTATTAATTCAATATTTATCCTAGTTTAATATCTGATTCATCTTTTACATTTTACTCTGATGCCATAGGTTTTTATTTTCTTTTCATCTCTTACTGCCATCCCTGGATTAAAATCCAATATTTCTTCATAAATTCTATTTTTGAGCTCTCTACAGATAAATACATTATATCCATTCAGTCATAACACACTAAGAGTTGACTTTATACCTTTCTTTCAATTGGACCTTATCAAACGACCAATCAATCGCCTTATCACAAATAGGCTCATCAAAGTTTAAATGAAGATCCTTTACATTTAAAGATTTGAGTGAAACTTTATAATTTGATCGAAAAAGCTTATAAAGCTACCAACCTTTACAAAATCATGCTTCAGAGCGTCTTCTACGGTTATCCTTTCCTCAGGATTGAATTTAAGCATTTTCTCAAGAAGATCTAAGCTAGCCGGGCTTGCTTTCGGGAAGAGGCTTTCTAATTGCTCACCCTTTAAAAGTATTTCGAAAACTTTTAATTTGAGAGAAACATTTTACACACTTTATACCTGCAATCTTTGCATGCTTGCGAGGTTTTTTAGGGCCTTATCACGTGAAGGTCCACAAGGTAACCAAGCAAGATCATCAGGAGTGGGAGTTCCTATAACTTTTACTATTCTTTTCAATTGATCAAAATTATCTTCACCTACAAGATCAGGTATAAGTTCAACCCTCTTGACAATTTTATTTTTCACTAATCTAAGAAAGTTAAATGAACCTGCGAATAGTGTCCGCTGCCCAAGTATCTCCGCTAATATACATCCCAATGACCATATATCTACTGATTTTCCATAATGCTGAGGTGTCAATATCAATTCAGGGGAACGATACCACCTTGTTACGACATACTCAGTTAGCTGACAAAAGTGATAATATTACGAACAAACAAATCTGATATTTCTACGAATGATCAAATTTGGCTTACTTCTGAAGCATCTTGATCAAGATTACTATAAGGGAATTTCCTGATTGTTTTACTACATGATTGAGCAGCATTTTTTTCAGTTGAATCACCTAATGAAAGTATTAGTAAATCATAACACCACTTGGCATAATTCATGGACAACAACCTTACCAAGAATACTTTGTGTCCTCCCCATTGCACTCCCCGATTTTACCTGAGGAGACGTAAATGCTGAAATTATATGAGTGAAATAATTATAAAGCATAGCTATGGATCTATTACAAACAACCTACCTCGAGCAAGGCCAAAATCACATATTTTCAATGTACAATCCAAGTTAACTAGAATATTGCACGGTTTGAGATCTCGGTGTAAAACATTGGCACTATTTAAATAATACAATCCTGATTGGAAAATTATCTATTAAAAAATACAATCTATGCTAGATGAAACTTTTCTGAAAAATTTTTACCTCTGAGTATCTGATAAACAAGGAAACTCAATTGTTTTTCATTTATATTCTGCTTAGATTGAATTATTTGATGCAAATCGGCCTTCATTAACTCGGACGCTATATAGATATCATTGAAGTCTGAACCAAAATTATCAAGATGTATACTTTTCCTATGGTATACCAATGCGAACAAACCTGGGTTATCAGGAGGGAAAATTTCCATAATTTGTATTATATTTGGGTGATTAAAATGCTTTAAGATTCGAATTTCCCTAAGAATTCTTCTTGCATCTAAAGGATCTTTGAATGCATCACCGATTTTCTTAACTGCAATGTTTTTTTTTAATTTATTATCATAGAAGTCTGCAACAATTCCATATGCCCCACTACCAACCTGACAAAATAACACTGTTTTGAACAGAAGTGATAAAAATTTTCGACTACTCACCGTACGCGAAAAATCTAATCTATTTGGAACACGCCATGTTGTGAAATCATTAAGCATTACATCCTTCATTTCTTCAACATATATTGAACTAGTACTGTGCGTACTTGTATTACTAAAATTGTTATTTATATTTAGACATCTACTCATCATAATTAGGCCAAGTGTACATAAAGATTGAATGATATAATAAATTTATCCTAAATCCAGTTACCTGTGTTCAAAATCATCAAGGAATTATGTTATTAATATAAATGTCTTTAAAGGAATAATAAAGTATAGAGTTTATAGTTTAATTTTATTAGTGAATCATATATTAAGTCCCTCATTATAAATTAAAAATAGATTTTTCTCACAATTATTTTATGGTAATATAATATTCAAAATTTGAACATCTTTTCACATTTTATTGCGCAGACTCATCACATTGAAATTACGATATTTTATTTTCCATTTTTGTCACAAAGACATTTGCTAACTCTAAGACAGAGGCTGTTGTTTTTACAGGAGAATAAAAGGTATTAACCAAATGTGTCTCGAAATAAATAGGGAACAATACCTACTGATTTGATTAAGTACCATATTTGTAGGCTTAAACCAATTAAATCCTTAAATTAGAATAGATCTATACACCTTAAACAACAGTGTTTACGTTTCTTATCAATTCTCAAAGCACATTAAAGGATTAAAGTTCACCTAAATACTTTATATCTACTAGTATAATAGGCTAAGTTGATAAGTAATAAAAAAAACAGCCTTCAATTTCTAAATTATATTTCTTGCTAAGTTTATTTAAATCTTACTAGCTCTAATTAATTTCGTTTTAATTTCAGTTTTTTTAATGAGTCTTGGTCTTCCTTTTTCTGAACACTCCATTTATGTATCATTTAAGATATCTTATTTTTCTGGCTTTTATGAACTTCTTGAAATCAGACTTTTATCCTTAAACTTTTTACTCAGTAAGAAATCCTAGTACATCATATCATATTGAATTGAGTAGCATAATTTTATTTTAAGAATTATTTAGACATTAAGCATGCTCCCTTTAATTGATTACCCAGCCAAGTGTAAATCCAGTCAAGAAGTAGGAAATTTATATGTATACATAAAAATATGGATATAATCAAGGTATCAAGGAAGCGAAATTAGGGAAACTTTATGATTTAATTTGATTTCAAGAATTTTAAATACTAAAATGATATCAAGTGTTGGAGTATGGTTATTACAATAAGTGGGTTGGGGTATATAGTTATATAAGAAAACGAGTCGCAAGTGGTATGCTTAATGTGCTTTGGTGTTAGAGCTTTAGGTATTGTTAAGTTAGATTCACAATGAAATTGTAATACATGCACAAATAATAAATAGTAATTGTTCTCATTGAAGCTTTTAATATGATTTATGTGTAATTCCTTGATCAAAGCAAAAGTGTAGCTCAAATGAGGGAAAGTAGACTTAATGGTAACCTTAGTTACAATTTGTTTTAAATAGTATTAACATTCAATCACGAGCTTTAAGATGAAATTGTATTTTTGTATCTTTTGTGAAATCTTTTAGGTTAATTCAAAAAAATATTTATTTTGCAATTCTTTGTACATGTTTATGCTTTGGTTTTTTGTAAAAGTTAGAGGAGTTAGTGTCAAATGGGAGCGTATGTTAAATATGACACCTAGCGATACCACAGTACTGTGTTATCTGAATACATACAAGTTCAATAAACGAGATTATGAGTGTATTTGAAATCATTTGACGTGTTTATTTCTGAGCAAATGAATGTTTATTCACAGTTAGCTTGATGTGCATAATTATCTATATCTATTTGCTTAATCTAGCTGTGAGAGCACATTCCAAATCGACTGCAGAGTGACCAGTATATTTGTGCTGTACATGTCCTTAACTCATCAAGGATATATGTTTACATGTCCTTAAAGTGATGTTATAGCTTAGTTATGGATGTGTTATATTTATGTACTGCTACCAGTTTATTTGTATTTTTAGGCATACTAGTAATACAACTGCGAGTAGATATGCCTAAAAACTATTGCTACCAAACTCATTAAAAATACTCTTTCTTAAACAACTTTATGTACACATGTTACTATCATCTTCCAAGCGTTAAAATTGCTGAGCATGGAGCTTGTTTGGCTCATTAAAAAATACTTAAAAAAGTAAAGTACACAATTTCTTTCTAATATATAATAGCTTAGAATGAGTAACTAGCAAGTTCCTTACTTGAAGCTTCTTATCACGAGTAGCATTACTTGTTATACATTCAATTATAATATTAGCAGAATTTTTTAATATTTTCATCTTCTTCTTAACAATATTAACTAACACATAAAATCTAAATATATACATCTTTACTTCTTCTTTTTGTACATATAATTACTATTTGAAACAATTTATCCTCAACAAAAAATTTCACAATCTTTATATTTGAATGATATAACTTTTTACGAAAAATCTCGTTTCTTGAGCTTACCCAGAATTTATCAAAATGTTTAGAAAGGTAATTTCACTTTTGTTTTATACTTTACACTGATATATAACATACAATCCTTGATTTATTAGATTTATATATCGATCAACTACGAATGAACAATAAGTTTTGTCAAACAATTAATTAGACAAAAGCCTTCTTGTTAAATGTTTAAATAGATGTTTAAGATAGATGAAATCCACAATCAAATGTACACATGTCTAAACATTTGACAACAATACATAATGAACAATAATATCATTAGAAAGAAGAGTACTAATAAATCTTCTTTTTATCAAATATTCAGAAAGTTGTTGTTGACGCAAAGGGACATCTTTTAGGTCGTCTCGCTTCGATAATTGCCAAAGAATTGTTGAATGGTCAGAAGGTTGCTGTAGTTAGATGCGAGGAAATCAATATTTCGGGATCTTTATATCGTAACAAACGTGAGTTAATATTAATTTATTATCCTATATAATCTCTAACACAATGCATGATTTCTTTACAGTCAAATACCAAAAGTTCTTAAGACTGAGGATGAATTCAAATCCCCGCCGAGGTCCCTTCCACTTTCGAGCCCCTTCAAAAATCTTGTGGCGAACAATTAGAGGAATGATTCCACATAAAACTTCCAGGGGACAAGCTGCCCTTAAAAGACTACAAGTATTCGATGGCGTCCCTACAGCATTTAACAACAAGAAGAGAATGATCGTATCTGATGCCTTGAAGACAATTCGACTAAAACCTGGTCGTAAATTCTGCAACTTGGGAGAACTTTCGAAAGAGGTCAGTACTTAATACAATTGTTACTGTTAATAAAAACAATAAAAAGCATCTTATTTAACATATGTTTATTCAATTACATGTGAAGTCTCGAAGCAAATTTCAAATTTTCATATTTCTATCTCTATCCAGGTTGGCTGGAAATACGGAGAAACTCTTAAGGAATTAGAGGATAAGAGAAAAGCTACCGCAACCGAAAACTATAAGATGAAACTAAAAACTCGAGCCAAATTTGATCAAAAAAAGAAAGAGGTTACTCAAAGCAATCCTGAGTGGAAATCAGTTCTTAAATCTTATTATTGTGCTTAGAAATCCAGGATTTTTTACTAGCAACTAGATCACTAAAAGATTATTGAATTATTTTGTAATAGTCTTGAATAAGTTTAATCATATTTAACTAATTTTTCTGACTTATAAACCTTCTACAAAACTCAAAAAATTTTCAATTATAATTTAAAAAGCATATTAATCTTGATTAGATTGCCTTCATAGCTTTTTTTAAAACACGATTGAAAGTTTTCCAGTCCCGCTTGGAATATTTCTTTAGAATCTTCTTCTTACCTGCTCTCCTTTCCCTCTTTACTTTTCTCATAATAAGATTCTAAGGAATAAGAAAACAGATGAGTTTTTTGATTACTCAGCTTTGACATACATACTGACCTTGTATCCTTTAACCATAGCTCTAAAATACTTGAAATTACCAATATGATCATGTATAAAGCTATCTGTAATACTAGATACTCTATCCTGCATAGCCTTGCTAGTACGTCTGTGGTTATAACGACCTCTATGATTATGAGTACGATAACTATGACGAGAGTTTCTGGACCATAAATTGTATATTTCTTTGAATATTTCCCCTTCGAAATCTTTAGAATGTATGTGATAAAATTTTTCACATTTACGTCTATATTTCTTTTTAATATCTTGATTTTTAGTTACATGCTGACAGTAAGCTTTGGCTAATGCAATCATCTCGCCCTATAAATCAATAAAATAGCTTGTTCCAATTTTACGAAATTAATGCTTTATATAAATTTTGTTTCTATCAATCTTACATCTTTCCATTTAGTTGCTTAACAACCTAAAGACAAGTGCTTAAGCTATCGATATACACCACACACGTTTAACAAGCTTAATGTTGACTATTCTATCACAATTTATTAATTAATTCAAAACTCACAGCATCAATAGCAAACTTTTTATATTTGGATTTGTATTTCTTGTGATCATTTATCCAATGTTTAAATGCTTCTGTAGCTTTAACTTTTTTGAGGATTTTTTTTTTCTTGGGCTTTTTCTGCGATTCCAATTGACTAAATGATGAAAATTGATTCCCTACTTTGAAATTGTCAAATTCTGCATTGCGTGTTTGAATTATTTCACTGTATTTCCCATCCACTGAAAAATATTGATGATTGTAGACCAAATTTATAAGTAAAGCAACACAAGTTAAAACATAAATATTTGAAAATTTTGAGTTCCCTATACTCATTGTCAGCAACTTGAGGTAATTCATTTGAATTCTTCAGACTCAATTATTTTTATTTCTGAATACCCAGGCCTAAGAAAACTAAAGTATAATTAAGTCTTGTGATAAAATTTTAATATTTAAGCTTATTTAACTAGTTGTAGAGGCTCTATAGCATCCTTGAATCTTGTGTAATTTGTGTACAGTTTTTGCAAAAAAAAATCTTTACCAATTTGAAGTTGGTAACTGCAAGAGGTATAATTTACATAATCCTAAAGTAAGATTTTTCGAGGGGTGTAGTAACAAACATATCAGTCGATAAAAATTTCTAGTTTTCCTTGTACAAAAAATAAAATAAAGCAGTCTTGTGTACCTAGATTTTTTTAAATTAATCTTAAGCTCTATTTCGATCTATTATGAGATCTTTATAGACTTTTATCCTAAAATATATTGGCAAAACAGTTTTTTGAGCGAATTCAAATAATTAGATGGTCCTACAGAGGCACTGTTTAATTATAAATAGGCTAGAAATTCCCATAATCCATATAAAATAGGTTTTCTCTAATTAATTTAATATATGTCAAAATCTCACATTTCGAAAGGTGCTAGAAACATAACAAACATAGATACTTATGCAAGATGTTTAACCTAGATGACTTTGCTTTAATGAGTGAGATGTTGTTAATGAAAATTCAAATTCAAGAGAAAAGTGAAAAAGAAATGAAGAATGTAGACAATTCAAAAAAAAAGGCACTAAAAGTATCAAATTCATATAAGGAGTTCACAAACTTTGTAGCCGCATCCTCTCTGAAACCTGTAAATAAAAATTCAAACAAAGATGCAAGGCTGTTCAGTTTAAATAAAGTAAAACCTTTTAATAATAAACCATATTTGGACGAAAATCTTATTTCGTGCTTCGAGGATTTGCAAATTAAGTTTATTGACTCTATTTTTGGTTCAGAACAAGTAGAATTCAAAGATTTAATCTCAGAAATAATATTTTAGTCTTTTTAGTTTTGATTTTATGGTTTTATTTATAAAAAAGTGCTCAGCTTAATGAGAATGTTTCAGGTTTTAAAAAAAATTTGAATTCGTTACTTTCTTTTTAAAAGGCTCAAAAATTAGTCAAAGCTTGTAGTATTTCACTTTCAAATGGCTTTATTATTTTCATGCTTTCAATAATGTATTTTTATTTTACGTCAGTGCATTGAAATCCTAAGCACTTTAATATTTCATAATTCCCGTTATTTCTTAAATGAAAGTGATTTTTTATAATGTTTGATATGTTTCAAATTGATTTATTTCTAACTTTGATTCTAATCTTATAATATTGAAAATCGAGTGCTAGTAAAACAAGGCCTCAGTAAGTACCAAAAAAAGTAAAAGGATACAGCTTTTGATTTAATTTCCAACAAAAGTGTAAATTACATTGTTTTAATCAAGTGGAATTAGACTCTGGATAACTAGGATTTCGTGCATAAAGCTCTTTATTTAATGAGTTAACGTTCTATGAAAATAAAACCAACAAGTTATTTGATCAGAATTTTTAATTTATTTTTTTGAGATACCTTATTTGTTTTCCTAAGTGTTTTGGCTTGTGTCATGATCTAGATTAACAAAAATGTGGCACATTTTAATGAATATATAATTTGATAGCTGCTTAAGAGTCAAAATATATTATTATATATATATATTTAAGCATGCACGCGTCTGTTTATCTATCTATATAATATGTGTTTGAGGGTGATTCCTATGGAGCTTTAGTGTTCTGTTTTGTGAATTTAGTAAATATGTCTTTGGAGTAGATGTTGGTATGCATGCAGGGTGGATTGGTGTGAGCTATTAGGATATTAAAGATGCATAGATACTCAAAAAATTGATTTATAAATTACTTTTGAAACTAAAGACTTTTGCTCTTCAGTCAAATCTGAGTTGACTGACCCTAGGTTTAAATTACTTAAACTTTTCTCTAATTTATTGAAAGCCTCTTGATTATCTGTTTCATCAGATGAAATCTAAACACAGCAAAGTCACAGACATGACACACAGGGTGTACTTTTAACGGGAAATACTAAACAATTTCGAATATAATTACCGAATGAATAAAATTCTTAAAATCCTTAGCTGCGGATTGGGCTACAGGGTTTTTAGATTTTGTGTAAGTTTTCTTTGTAATGGAAATAATAGATACACATAACTTTTACACAGGTTTACAAAGCTTATATTTATATAAAACATATATAAAAGGGTATTAGTTATAAGTTGTTAAGCAATTTAATACCTCTATCATTCCCTCTATTTCTGTTTTCTAAAATAATACAAATGAAATTGATGCTTTATTTAATCTAATAAATTATAATATCTTGTATACTAACCGACAAAGTATTTTTGTTTTCAAATATCTTTGAAACGTGATTTTCCTGTTAGTTTAATTTGTAAATTAGCATTTTTTATTAAACTTTACCTACAAGTTTTAAACAAACTGTGTCAAAATCTCACTTGAAATTTCATATCAGCTTTAACACTATTCATAAAAAGCTCCTAATAAATGTATATTTTAATGTTATTTTGTATGTCATATTAAATAAAATAAACATAAGCTTTGCATTGATTTGATACATAATTTATCGAATTTCTAATTATTATATATCATGTTACATCACAATACTGTATAATTTTTTTTGTTCTATGCCAAATGAAATTACTATTTCCTTTACCTTATCCAGCCTAGAGAGGTTCTTTTCTATCTCGTCTATCTGTAATGAATGTATATAAACAAGATTAAAATTCATACAATATAATTTACTATTACAGTCCGCTCACCTTGTTTGAAATTTCTAAAATATGTGATTTATCATCAAAATTACCAAAATCTTTGAACATTTCCTTAGTTGGAGTAATCTCATTAATTTTAGGATTGGATACTCTCTGATATAAGACACATTGGCTTAATGAAAAAAATAAATTTCATACTTAATTGTTTAAATCATACCGTAGTTGAAAAGTTTGAAAATGAAGTTAATTCCAACGTCAATATCTTACACCTAAGCTGTCTAACTATTTCATTTGATTGGAAATATTGATGCTGTAAATGCTCAAGATCCTCCTCTAAAACCATTCTTCTTGGTCGGCATGGGCTAGATATAATTAATATGAAATATTTCTTTTCATATAGATGTTTAAATTCCAAAAATGTTACCAGTAAGGGCTATTTCTTGATTGATCAAATACGTGAGCTTGGGTATTTTTTATTTCATTATATAAAGCCTCAAATGCTTCGTAAAGATTATAAACCTGCAGTCAATATTCAATTAATTCAACTTTAAACTTAGTAGCATTTTAATGTACAAATTAATATCTAGATTAACTAAACATTTGATTTCAAAATAGGGATTTTTCTAGCTTAGGCACTCAGCGTTTGTAATTATGAATATATGAATTATATATATACAGTTTATTTGTAGAACACAATGCTGTATTGCCTAATGAGCCTAATTTTTTAGTTAGAATCAATCATGCTATTGAATAGCTTCAAAGTTATAGCAGTAAATTTATATCAAATTCAAGTTTAATAGAAAATTCAACAAAAAGACCCATTGAGGTCCCAAAAGTAAGTTTTCAAATACCTGATCAAGGTGATTTTCCAATGCTAATTTCATTCTTTGTAAACAACTCATAGGGTCTTCAACATTCTGGTAATCATAATAGTGTAATTCTTCAAAAATTGTTTTATCTTTTATAAGCTTTTGTTTTACCACTTCTTTTTTTATGAATAAAGTAATTTTTTCGATAGCTACGTCTTTAGTGTCCTTCAAGCTCCTACAAATTGACCAAATTAATTCTAGACCCTAACACGAGGAAATTGAATATATTTTGTTGAGTTTTCTGATGAGAAATTTAACCTACAGTTAAACAATTTCTCCTTGATTGAACTAATATACTATCAGTCACAGCTTGATCGACTGTTATATCATTAACTTCCACCATCCCATATTGGTTGCTTAGTCCTGATAGCACATTTTTGATACCATCCTCAGCAGCCTCAGCCGATCTTTTGAAGGTGTTTGTTTGCTTTTTTAATCTGTGATTTATGAGTATCGAAAAGTAAATTAGTAAATCAACTTGATCCAAGCTATATAAACTTGTTAAATTTTTAATTCTTAAAAAAGTGCTTATTGCTAATCAATGAGTTTTACCTCGAAATCTCATTATAAGCATCATTCAAGAGTGCTGAGATAACTTTCAAAAGATTCGATTTGTTATTGTCACTTTCAGCTCTAATTTTGAATAAAATAGCAATTAACAAAGCTTAATATTTATTAGAAATTATTATATACCCATTGTTATTAGCTTTGGAACTTTTGTAAATAGCACTTCCCAACTCTTTTAATTGTGATCGAAGACGTTCATTGTCATTCATAAGGGAGGCAATTTTTTCATTTTCACTATTATTCTGATCAAATTTTCGTTTTTCCTTGATTATATCTTTTCTCAGGCCATTTATGTTTGACACAAGTTGCTCATTTTGTTCCTAAATAGCCAAAATATTAATGAGGTTTATTCAAACATCAACTTGTTGATAACGTCACCAAAGTCTTAAAATTTGCATAATCAAGGCAAATTATGCAGCTCAAAAACAAATTATAATAACCTACTCGCAATTTTTCATTTTCAGCCAACAATATAACATTTGTCGACCTTAATTCTTCAAGTTCTTTTTCTTCTGAAGGTATAAGTTTTCTTGATTCAAACTGAGCACATTGTTTTACATAATTAGTACATTTATCAAATCCTGGCGCACTTGTACACACATTGTTGCATAGATACCCAGGGGATCCCATTTGTGTGCCGTTTTGGTTGTTTATTACATTTGGTTTAGCGATTAATTCTGGCGCAACTTTTGGTTTGAAAATTGAATTATTTGTATTGCTGTTTACTCTGCCTGAATTTTAGTGAGATGTAGATTTTTAATTGTGAACTTTTTATGTTTAAACTTTCTAGTATAAAAATTTTCTTTTATTTTCATTGAAAATAATAAAACATAATTCTTATACATTCATATCAATATCTGATTCCTTATTAGGATATTACATTTTTAATCCTTCACTGGTTTAGCAGGGCTCATGGTTTTTTAAATTAATACCAACTCCATGCTATTTACTTTTCTAAATTCATACATTTTCCAATAGCTTTTATCTAAAGCTTAGAATTCTTAATCATAAATTACACAAGCTCATATATATATTAATTAGTTCATATCAGTCACAGCAAATTATATTTAATCATTATTCGCTTAAATTGATGCCTATACATAAACTCCTATCTATTAATAATCACTGCTTATTTTCTTAGCATCATGTATCTTCCTAGCTGCTTATCATTTACATTACCTGATTCTTGATGATTTACCGCTGGTTGGATATTTCTTGTTGAGTTTTTAGGTTTGTAGAAATTTGATTTTTCTCCCACAGGTGTACTACAATCTGGTGATACACAGGGATTTGAGCAAGACATCCTAGAAAAGACAATGTTATTTCGTTGATGTGGTAAATAGGTTAGACGAGCCGATGTATTTTTAGCTTTTATTTCATAAACCTTTGGCACTGGGATTAGGCCTTGCTTGCAGCTAGAATTTTCTCGATATATGGTTTGATGTACATCTTGGGGGAAATTTGCATCGATTTCAAAAGCTTCAGAATTTTCCATTTTTCACTTGAAGGTTAAAAATAGTACTATGCCTGCTTGATTATTACAATGATATATGATGTCAAAATTTTAGTATAGGTACTAGAACTGGGGAAATTTATCTTCATTATGAATTGCAATCGAATTAAGTATCCCTAATTTCCTAGGGTATTAAGATTAATAAATTTCAAATAAGATAAGTAGAGTGAGCTGTGCTGAGATTAGAGCAAATTCTAATGAAATTAATTTGAGTAGTAAATTGGAATATACTGAGGAATTCTCAATAATAGTGAAATAATTTATCTCTTTGAACTTAAATATTTTACTAGAAATCAATATTTTAATGCTTTTTTTATATTTCATTGAAAGATATTAAAAGAGGAATTTATTACCAAATCTAAGTTATGAAAATTTCTCAAAAACTGTGTGGCTTAGATAGATTTTACTACACAGACCCATATATAAATATATTAGGGATGGATTCCTGATAGATCTTATTTAGTTTCTAATAAAAATAGTGGAATATCATTTTTAAAATTTTTTGGTTTTAGTAAAATTGATTAGACTTTTATTGATTTACATAGATGTAAATGTTGTGTTTAGTTCTTCAAATACTCAAAGGTTTAATAATAAAGATATATGTTATATATTGGGATTACAAATGTTAAGACTTGAATATTTGTGTACAAATTTGTGCTGCTATGTTCAATCATAATTATTCAAAAATGAATTTAGAAGGAAGATCTGGAGGTACTGAGAAATTATATATCTTATGCCAAAACCAATCGGATAAAGCATCCATATTTTCATCCATATGAATTTTGAAAAAATGTGAATTTTGTAGTGTGGAATTGATAGGCAGTATACCTGTGGAAAAGTTTGATATTTCTCCAAGTAAATACAATAATAAGTAAATTGCAATTTCAACTTACATCCTGACAATAAATTTCCATCAAAAGAGTTTATCTTGAATCGAGATGTAGACTCAATGAATTGATATGATAACCTAAAGCATAAAGAAGTAAATTTATCGAATTTTACGCAAATCAAGTGTACAAAGTCTATTTTCAAATTATGTAATATTATACATACACATTTTTGGATATATCCTAAATAAATGGCTAATAAACATATGATTTGATTATAAGTATTTGATATGATAAAAAATATACATTATGACAAGTATATAGTATGCAATGAAATAACCCAATTACAAAGCTAATGAATGTATATTAAAACTTGTTTTCCACATGTAAAGAAATCAAAAAATTCAAAATTTCAACATATAAAAAGAGTCCAAATCTACATATTTGGAAAGTGTGTACCTGAGGTGTTCAGCATCTTTTTTTGCTTTCATTTTCAGTTTTTGTAATTTTTGTTGGAGAGCCAAATTTTTTTTATGGATTTGAAAACAAATCGAAACAGACTTCCTCAAAGTTTGTTCGAGTTGAAAAATTTCATATTGTCTTGTCTTTGAATTTTGTAAGTATTCTGTTAGTTCTACAGAATTTTCTGTTACACATTTATGGTGTAAAGAAATATAATACTTATGCATACACACATATTTTAGTATAAGGAAATCTAATTATACTCATGCATACACACATATTCTAGTATAGAGGGATCTTATAGTACTCATACGTATGTATTTTAGTATGAAGGAATCTCATAGTATTCATAAACACACGTATATATAAAGAAAGCTTATAATACACATTACTAGATATCGTGCATAGATTATATATTCAATTTAATGGAAATTATGGGTTATATACATTGTTTTAGTGTGTATAAGTAATACCTTGTCCATTGATATTCTCATTAGTAGGATAACCTCTTTCATAGTTTGTATTGCTTCTCCTTAATTCCAAAAGTCTGTTTTCTTCAAATTTTAGGGCTAATAAAATGTATTGTAAGATTTGAGACAATTGTCATATATAGACAGAAATGGGTGTAATTACTATGTGATGTGTCCCATTCAAATTTAATTAATGGAATGTGTAATATCGTAGCTTAATCTATAGTGTTATTTTTCATTAAAAAATATATGCCTATAAAAATATGTACAAATAGACACATTTAATTTTGAATGTATATAGCACACACATACAAATCATAATACAAACACAATACACATACAGTATACACACATAATACACACCCAATAGATAATAGACACAAGATAAATACACAATATACACACGCATAATATACGTACACACAGTATACACATAATACACATAGCTCCCCTATATATACACACCACACCACCATCAATTCTATACATAAACACAAGCCACCTTTTTCAGTTAATTTAGCTTGTGTTTCTTCGAGTTGTAAAACTTTGACAAACTGTTTATCTTTTTCGATAAATTTTTTGAGGAATTCTTCCTCAGCATCAAAGTTGTTGATTGTTTTGGAGAAATTGTGGAATACCTCATCCTCTAAATTATGAATTGTGTGTGAAAGCATCAAATTTTGTTTATATGATATAATTTTAGAGAGGTTTGATTCTAGTTGATTTGTTACATGTCTTTGATGATCATCCAGTTTTGGAATTTTCACTGTTTGTTCAACCGGTGGAAATTCCATCTCACACACACACATTGAATAGTTTTCTATAAAAGATGTGTGTAAAAATTGAATATCTAATTCATGATATATATATAATTTATAAATAATACGCCATCAATTTTCTCATCTAAATGTGTGCTGTACATACACACAAAAATTCGATAATTAGAGACATTCAGGATATTTGAAAATTTTTTTAAACCTCGGTTATTTTTTATATTGGGATTACACAATGAATATGCATATCACTGTGTGTGTATATGTTGAAGGGCAGTCGTGGGGAAGATGTAAAAAATGTGTGTCATGGGGTGGTGGGGGTGTGAAATGTGTTTGGAGAGGGTGTGTAAAGTGTGTGAAGGGTGGGGTGTTTGAAACAAGTTGGGAGTTTTTTATTATATTGATAAAGAGGTGCTAAATATATATCGACTCGTGTGTATGTATGCTGTTAGAAGTAAGTTGTGTGTGTGTTGTTAGAAGTAAGTTGTGAGTGTGTAATATCCCCCACACAAAGAAAACTCAAAAGAGCACACACTGTACATACACTAAAAATATAGGATGCTAGGTACCCTAACCAAACGAAACTGATGACACACACACGATAACAACACATTATTAGATAATGTAACATGACCCAAACCTAGCTAAAGCTATCCGATAGAAAGACACTAACTGTAGCTCTATGTAGAAAAACTAAGGGAAGCAAAGGCCACAAAATAAAAAAATACAACAGAAGCCCAAAAACAGAGGGCCCAGAAATTGTAAGAAAAAAGTCCCAAAATTCCAATCTAAACTCGAAGATACGAAATAAAACGGACATGATGTTATCGTAAATAAAAGGCAGACTCACCCTATTTTCCTACCCTTTTTATAATAACAAAACTCGATATTAACAAAAACCTAATTCCCTAATGTGTTCCTAATCGTAATATTAAATTGATCTATGAAAACTTCGAGGAATATTCAAAATTGACAAGTAATTAATAAAATAAATTTAAAATTGTTCCAACATTAGTTATACGTCTTCATACGTCCTAGTTAGTGGTACGTAGGGTAGGAAATAAGATTACTAGCTCTAATCGATCTCTGTGTTTAGTCCAAGATATAACAGTGTGATTGAATGTATTACTATATAAGCACATAAGTGTGTATGAGTTATTTTCGTTAAGGAGATTACAAGGAATGTGGAAAGTATAAAAAGTGTTTGAAATTTTTTAAAATGGGAAAATTTTAAATTTTATTTTCTAGATTCTTACTTAAACATTTGAATATTTAAGAAAACTTTTTCATATCTGAATCATAGTCTAGATACATATTAGATGCATACTTATATTATCATATATACACAATGTTAATTAAGTCTTTAACACGGATTGTTTATCAGTATCGTAGCTATTGTGTGCACCTAGTGTGAGTTTAATTAACTAGGTGTCGATTACGTATGACGGCATGAATCGAACTCACAAACTAATAGATATATAAAAAAGAATTAAAGACTTTGTATTTTCGTTAGTTAATTCTTAAGACTATATCCGTATAATACATTAGATTTTTCCAAGTTTCATATTAATGAAAATTGATTTGTTTTAGGGCTAAAAGGGTTGTTGTTAATCAATTGGTCTTGTACAACTATAGGGATTACCTGTAAGAAAAATGGCAAATCAAGTTGTCTTTCTAAAAGTTGTTATAATGAAAATTAATTCAGAAAAGATTAAACTCTGGTCTTATTTTTAAATTCCTATTTAATTTTAAGTAATTTTTTTCTACAATTAGAGTGAATTATTCTTTACGAGTATTTCTTTAATTTCCGGTTTTCGTTTAGCTTCTCGATTTTCAGATTTGTGCGTTTTGGTTGAGATTGTACATAAAAGTCTTATTGTTTTGTTAGTTTTCAGTTGTATTTATGCGTGAGAGTGTTAAGGTATTTTATAAATTTGTGAATTTTAATTTAACTTTATGCACAAAAGTGTTGGAGCGTTTTGTTAGGTTTTGTATACATTGATTAATCGACTTAGTAAAAGTTGCTATCTAGAAAGTTTGTATTTTTCTAGTGTATTTACACCTCTCTTTTTTCTTTGCTAAGTTTTAAGTCCCGGTGTGGATATATTACAACATATATATATATATATATGTTAATATATATATATATAGATAAGCATATCATTTAAATATGCACAAGTGCATTTGAATAATACTCACACTTTTTCACACAAATGTTTGAAACATTTAAACTTATAAGCACAAATTTAATGTATTTAGTTTTACATACAAACATATATGATTGATATATTAATAATTATATTATATAAATATGTTATTGTTTTGCATTATGTAGAAATATTTGGCACTACATATACATACATGTTTCACATTAGAGTCGATTATTCTATGCATATATTATGCTTTGCAACAGCCACACACATACTGACAAACGCACCCACACACTCACACCCACACGGATACTCACACACACACCCACACACTCACACCCACACGGATACACACACACCCACCCACACACTCAAACATACACGGACACATACACACATACCCCCACATACTCGAACATACACGGATACATACACAAACACACACAAAATTATATATATGTATATAGAATACGTTTCAATAATTAACTAAACCTAGATTTAGACAATTTAATAAAAATCTTTCGAGGTATAGATGTTAACTACTTTTAATTTACTAAATACGTTTTTTTAGCACCTAATTTATGAAATAGAAAAAACACTAAAAGCTTTAGACAAACCCTCTCTCTCTCTCTCCCTCTCTCTCTCTTTCTCTCTTTCACACACACATACATGTATATATATATGCTATATAAACTAGTTAAGCACATTCACACATACCATGTATACCTAATTGTATACTTAAGTATATAAGTAGCCACACACACTCACAAGCATATATAGTATGTAAACGTACCTACCCATACACACATACATAAGTATATATGCTGAATTTAAACCTACACACTCAAAAACCATACACACACACTCAAAAATATATACATACAGACATACAAATATATAAAAACTCGCACACATATAAACACGCACATACATACATAAACTCGCATACACACATATATATTCGCACACACATATATATAAACTCCCACACACATATAAACTTGCATATACACGTATATAAACCCCAACACATATTTATAAACTCGCGCACACATATATATACAAATCTTATTCAAGAATCCAAAAACATTAGCAAATTATTATCAAATTAAATAATGAAATATTTAAAGCCCCTCATATTTATTCCTAAATTATTAATCTTTAGATTTAAAACATTTTATTTGTAATCTTTAAATTTACAACTCATTTACACACACATAGAGAAATTGACCACAGACACGCACACACATACACACATATAGAGAAATTGATCACAGACACACACACACATACACACACACGTCCATTCACACGTAAATTCGTAAACAGACAAGTTTATACATATATGTTAGTATATATATATACATTGATAACCATATACAATATTTGAACCACACGTATAAAAATAAATATCAGTCCCACGTTCCTAACTCAACGCACCCACCCACACACACACATACACAGATCAAAACATAAACACATATCCTTACCATTAATATACACACACACAATACAAAAACACTACACGTAACTCCCCATCATGCGCATCCAATAAATATACCTCATACCAAACTCAGACAATAAGTATGATATCACCTAAATATACGTATTACAATCACAAATACACACACAGAGTATATAATACCCACACACATACACACACATAGCCTAAAAGCCCAAAATTACACACTAAACAACTCTCCACCCACACTCATGCCCACAATACATATTTATAACTTCCAATCCCCCCTTCCCCCCATCCCACACACACACACTACACCCATCTACAAACACATCAATAATCCTCCCCCCCCCACAAAATTTCAATCTATAGACAATCCCACATAACTATATAATCCACACACACTTCCAACACATATTATACATGCATTCCACACATATTATACATACATTATACACACATCACACACTCATTACACACAAATTAGACACATATCGTATATATATTCCACACATATTATACATACATTCCACACAATCTCCAAACACTTCCAACACACTTTCCACACCCATGATATACACATACTAAATGAACTTTATATGATACATAAATACACACACACAATTTGTACCTTTGTATTTGTTTTATTCAAAAAAACTTAATTTTTGTTGAACTTTTATAAACAAAATGGCTCTACAAAACGAGCCCTTTCACCCTCTGAATGAAGAGGACAACGAAGGCATACAACTCTCCCCAATCAATCAACACACACACAACCACAACCATGTTGGTAAGTACACATCTTGTTTATACATTACCCATATATTTTAAACACATTCATATTCGGACTCTAAAGTTAACATACTTTTTTATGTATACTCTGAATCTTATTCACACACACTTCTACACGTACTCTGAATTTGACACACACATTTATATATGTACTCTGATACTCATACACACATTTTTATTCGTACTCTAAGACTTGTACACACACATTTATATATGTACTATCAAGAGGCATTTATATATATGTAATCTCAAACACACACATACATTGATAAATGTTTTTCGCTACCCCAAATCACTATACACTCTCAACCACAAACATGTTATCCATATATACACATTACATTTATAATAAGACATAAAGCATTAAGTTTAAGTCATTAAGAATGTGTGTAGTATACACATCTGTGTGTAATACAAACATGTGTGCATAATATAAACAGGGCTGTGTAATATAAACATGTGTGTATAATATAAAATATCCTGTGTAATAAAAACTGTAATGTGTAATAAAAACTTCAATGTGTAATATAAAATCAGATTCATCAGCAAAACAAGCTCAAAAAAAATTAATTTTGGCCTGTTGTGTGTCAATTCTTTTTATGATTGTTGAAGTAGTGGCTGGCTATCTATCTAACTCATTAGCCCTCTTAACAGATGCTAGCCATCTTTTATCAGATGTGTGTGCATTTCTATTAAGGTATAGTGTATACATATTATATACTCTACACATACTTTCACGTATATTTCCTTACAACTACTTTTTACACACACACACACACACAATACACACACACACACACAACACACACACAACACACACACACAATACACACACACAATACACACACACACACACACACAATACACACACACACACACACACAATACACACACAATACACACATCCCCCTCTTATATGTGTGTGTGTATAATGTGTGTATAGTTTATTTGCCATTTGGGTATCCAATTTTAAGGGTACAGACGCTATGTCGTTTGGTTTTCACCGAGCAGAAATTTTGGGGGCACTTTGCAGTGTAGTAATGATTTGGGTGTTAACAGGGGCACTAGTCTATGCAGCTATTAGACGTATACAACAACCAATTGAAGTAGATGGGACTATTATGTTAATCACGGTGAGTTATTATGGATATACACACACACACATTATGGATATATACATATACACATTATGGATATATACATATACACATTATGGATATATACATATACACATTATGGATATATACATATACACATTATGGATATACACACACACACATTATGGATATATACATATACACATTATGGATATATACATATACACATTATGGATATATACATATACACATTATGGATATATACATATACACATTATGGATATACACACACACACATTATGGATATATACATATACACATTATGGATATATACATATACACATTATGGATATACACATATACACATTATGGATGTATACACACACACAGATACACACACGTAGATACACACATACACAGATACACACACACACATTTAATGAAATATGTATTTTAGGCTGCTTTTGGAACAATATCAAACCTCTTTATAACTTATATACTCAAAGTACATCACCATGGGATAGGCCACAATCACACACATGATCACACACATGATCACACACATGATCACACACATGATCATAAACACGATCACACACACGACCCTGCACACGACCATAAACACAAGAAAACACATAGCCCTAAGGAAATACCAACTAATACTGGTCATTGTTATACATTTTTAATACACACATATTTAAATCTTACAACACTGTACACACATTCATTACGAGATTGTATTTATATATATATATATTCTCACACCTTTATAATTATTATATATAAACACACACACACCTTATCTTATTATTATTATTTACACATGCACATACCTTTTCGAATTATTATTTATACCTCACTCGACTTATCCCCCAAAATTAGTGTATAAATATGTATATACACTTACACACACATACACACTTACACACTTTCACACACATACACACTTTCACACACATACACACTTACACACTTTCACACACATACACACTTTCATACACATACACACTTTCACACACATACACACTTTCACACACATACACACTTTCACACACATACACACTTACACACTTTCACACACATACACACTTTCACACACTTACACACTTTCACACACATACACACTTTCACACACATACACACTTTCACACACATACACACTTTCACACACACACACTTTCACACACACACACACTTACACACACACATACACACACTTAGATACACGCACACACACATTTATTTAATCCTTTAATTACCTGTTAAAAATACACATTTACACACACAGATAATATTACTTTACAATTAAGTAACCCTCTTATTGATCCAACACATGATAAAACCCCCTATAACTTACTGCCTAGTGAAAATAACACTAATAAAAATGATGAAAAAATTACACACACAGACACACACAAACACACACACACACATCAAAATATCAATTTAAGAGCTGCCTATATACATGCTATTGGAGATTTAATTCAAAATATTGGTGTGTTAATTGCTGGGTTTATTATTTGGTAAGAAATCTATTACACATACACATTTGAATTACAAAGATCCTAATTAATTTTACACACACATGATTTTTTCTCATCTTTATTCGACACATATTTTACACACATTTTACACACATATATATATTTACACACACATTCTACACATACACATATATATATTAACACACTCACTCTACACACACATTTAAACACACATTCTACACAAACGTACGTATTTACACACACATCTTACACACACATACACACATCTTACACACACATACACACATCTTACACACACATACACACATCTTACACACACATACACACATCTTACACACACACATTCCCCCCCTTTAATATAGGTTGAAACCTTCTTGGTCAATTGCTGACCCAATTTCAACTCTCCTATTTTCAGTCCTTGTTGTATACACCACATTTTCAATTCTTAAAGAGGTATGTGTATATATATATATATATATATATATATATATGTGTGTGTGTGTACTTATGATTTAAATTAAATAATAACATTACACATCTCTTATATCTGATCTACACATATTTACACACATTTATACATATTTATACACTTTTACACATATGTATACATATTTATACAAATTTATACATATTTACACAAATTTATACATATATACACATATTTATGCATATTTACACATATTTATACACATTTATACACACACACACTCACATACACCCATTCACATACACACACTCACATACACACACTCACATACACACACTCACATACACACACTCACATACACACACTCACATACACACACTCACATACACA
>JADHZB010002030.1:47789-68140 GCA_015657535.1 Nephromyces sp. MM_2019 | reverse complement strand
CACACACACACACACACACACACACACACACACACACACACACGCACACACACACACACATACACACAAACATACTCACGTTGTGAAAAGGCCCCATGTTTTGAGAAAATTTCAAAACCGATAAAATAGTGGTGTTGTTCGTAGAAAACGAGTTGTTTGTTACACACAAATTTAAAGTAAGGTTTGAGGGTATTAAAACTAAATTTTAATAGGCTAAATGTGTAATATAAACACACACATTTTTGCATATAAATCAAGAGTGTGTGTGTGTGTGTTTGTTTAGGGAAACCAAATTTTGACGCTTGAAATATCATACTAAAAATAACTAAATAATATAGAGGAATAATAAATTCACACATCATAAATTCACTTGTAATTAAGGAAGGTGTAGAAATTGAATTTTTTGAAATAAATTTGTCGATTTGATTTAATGATCTGTCCTTTATTTGCTTTAATATGAGGGATATACCTGTGTGTGTGTGTGTGTAAAAATCATATATAGATGCATGTGTATATGTATGTGTATGTGTGTGTACAAATTATATATAGATATGTGTCTATGTATGTGTGTGTATATGTATATATGTATATATGTGTGTGTATATATATACGTATGTATGTATGTATGTATGTATGTATGTGTGAAAATCATATGAGTTTATAAAAATCATGTGTATGTGTGTGTGTGTGTGTGTGTGTGTGTGTATCTATGTAAAATTCATGTGTATATGTGTAAAAATCATGTGTATATGTGTAAAAATCATGTTTATATGTGTAAAAATCATATGAGTGTGTATAAAAATCATATGAGTGTGTATAAAAATTATATGAGTGTGTATAAAAATCATATGAGTGTGTGTAACAATCATGTGTGTATATAAAAATTATATGAGTGTGTGTAAAAATCATATGAGGTTGTGTAAAAATCATATGAGTGTGTGAAAAAATCATGTGTTTGTGTGTGTGTATTTGTGTAAAAATCATATGAGTGTGTGAAAAAAATCATGAGTGTGTGAAAAAATCATGAGTGTGTGAAAAAATCATGCGTGTGTGTGTATAATGTCTATATGTTATAAATTTTTACACACATACCTGTGGATGTATTCTCATTATGACCATAATCAAATTGAAAATTTTGTTCTAATTGACTTTGAAATAAAACAGCAGCAAACACACCAGCTATTATGGGGAATACCTCAATGTGTAAAGTGCTTTTGTGTGTAAAAAAATTTGGTAAATGATTACTAAAAATTGTGACCATAAAAAAACTAAATGATGATATCAAAATGGGCATCCATATGTGTAATTTTGGTATGTTAAATGTCACCATCATAATGCCTAAAATGTATACATATATATATATATATGTTTGTGTGTGTGTGTAAATATATATGTTTGTGTGTGTGTGTATATATATATGTTTGTGTGTATATATATATGTATATATGTATATGTGTGTGTGTATATATATATATATATATGTTTGTGTGTGTATATATATATGTATATATTTATGTGTATGTGTATATATTTATGTATGTATGTGTGTGTGTATATATATCTATGTATGTGTGCGTGTGTGTGTTGTTGTTGTACATACACATGGGTGCATATACATTTATATATGTAAATATATATATACATATATAAATGTGTAAATGTGTGAATGTGGTTATGAATACGCCTACATATGTTTGTGTAAATCAATGAGTATGTGTTTAAATCTTTAAGTTTGAATATCCATAGGTGTATAAGTTTATAAATGTGTGTGTAGATATCGAATAAAGTTTTTGGTATAGGAGTGTATGTGTAAACACATATGGATCATCAATATCTAAAACATTCTATATATATAAACACAAATGTATGTATATTCCTACACACAATTTTAAATAAATTACTTACATTGACACACAAATAAAATTACTAAAAGTGGCAGGCTGGACATACTAAATTTGGTCAATTTTTTATTTATTTTTGACGCTGAGTTTAGTTCGTCTGAGCTTTGGCCATCTTCGCTATTGTGTGTAGATTTATTTTTCATTTTTGTGGGCATTATAAAGATGTGTGTAAACTCTATGCTAAGATTTATGTGATTAAAATCATTCAAAATTTTAAGCTTTGGAACTGGATAAAATTTCAATGGCCCTCATGAAGCTCTATGTGTGTATGTGTATATATTAAATTAGTTTTATATTTATCCTTAGGAATAAATATGTGTGTCTATATATGTTTGCATGTGTCTGTGTGTGTCTGTGTGTGTCTGTGTGTGCCTGTGTGTGTCTGTATGTGCCTGTGTGTGCCTGTGTGTTTCTGTGTGTGACGTGTCTGGGATTGGATTGGGAATAGTATATTCAATTTTGAGTAGGGTGCTCTAGCATATATTAGGTTGTATGTGTGTGTATGTGTGTGTGTGCGTCTTTGAGGATATATGTGTGTGAATATGGATGAGCAGCTGTCTGTTTAAGCCTATGTATATATGTAGTTAAGTTGATGTGGGGTGCGGATGTAAGTGTCTATATTTACATATGTAGTGTGTAGGTGTGTGTATGTGTGTGTTTATGCTTAGTTAAAATACATATATTTAGATCATCACATTTGATAAATTGTGTATATAATATAACTTTCGTGTAAGTCTTACTTATAAGATCTATATTATATATTCATATCTATCAAATCTTCAATGAAATATTTAATATAAAAATGTATATAACTTAAAAAGTTTGTATGCTTGTGGGTTTGTGTATATTTATGCACTCAAAATCAAAGTCAAATTAGATAAAAATAAAGATTATAATTTATATCTCAAATCTCTTTTATAAATTAAACTAAATTCTATAAAAAAAAATCTATATTTTTTTTTTATATATATAAAAAAAAAAAATAAGATAGAGGAAGTTTGTGTATATATAGAGGCGTTGAAATAAAATATTTATGTATAAATTTATAGCTAAATTTATTTATATAAACCTTTCTATATAGATAGACATTTTTAAGTATTTAATATTTAGCTTACATATACATACATTATATATATATAATATTATATATATAACACTATACATATATACATATATATATATATATATATCATACACACTGAAATTATAAATATAATTGTATATAATTATATTCAGAATAAACACATATACACACACATCATTATATATATGTTTATCTAATATTTTAGAAAAAAAAAAAGTTTATATGCGTTTTCATTTTTGAATAAATTATAAAGTTAATTTTATCAAATATTATATACACACATTAAGTATTTATTCAATATGCTAGATATATATTTGTATATTTGAGAATGTGAGGACATTTATGTGTGTATGTTTATGTGTATATTTATAGGTCTGCCTTTTGTGTGTGTATTTATGTAAGTATAATTGTGGGTGCATTGATCATGATGTTTATATTTTATGAATGTGTAATTGTGAATTTTTTATGATTACATATAAATATGTGTGTACTTATCATGTTTATATTAATGTGTATACTTATCATGTGTATTTTAATATGTGTGTACTTATCAAGTGTATATTTATAAATGTGTTTAAATGTGTATATATGCTTGCGTATGTGTGTGAATATTTGTAGGTGTGTTTAAATCTGTGTAATTTTCATGTGTGTATTTATGTGCGGGTATTTATGAATAATTATATTCTTTGTTATCGAATTATCATATGTATATGTGTGTGTATGTATTTATGTGTATCCATATATGTGCCTAAGTTTGTATGTGTAAGCCTACAGGAATGTGTGTTTATGGGTATATATAAATTAAGCAAATGTTAACATTTGTGTAATATATAAGAAACACATCTTAAAATTAAATCTCTAGGAATCCCTTTATTTATCATATTATAAATAAATTTAATTTACTAAGATGTAATAGTGTCTAAACTTAGATTCACAAAAAAAAAAAAAATATTTCAAATTTTTTTTAAGTTTTTTTTATACACACATGCATATTTGAACAATTTTAAAACTTGATCATTTTACAAAAATACTTCATTAAGCTTTTTATACACTACACGCAAATCTTTAATACAAAATATTGCACACATACATTGTAAAAGTGTTAATACAAATATTTTTCAAGTTTAGGAATGATCCAGCTGCTGCTAAAAAATTCTATACACAAATATATAAAATATACAAATCAAAAATTAATTTAGACATCCAAAAGATACTAGGCATATAAACACAATTGTGCTATGTATATGTAAATTTAACATAAATAAATATACATATACATAAGTGTGTGTGTAAATTTATATGTATATATAAACTTGTGTAAATATTAAAAAAAAAGTGCATGTGTAAAACAAATAGTATGGCTTGCTGCAATGATAAACTCACTTTTCAACAAATGATTGTTAATTAGAATTTTTTAGCAGATAAATTTTATTCAAGTGTGTAAATATAAAGATTAATTATAATCAGATATAGTAACCTAAAAATGATAATAAAACAAAAATTCTTGATCAAAATTCACACATACACCCATTTCAGGACAAATTAAATTTATTTATAACAATTTTATCATTTAATTTTTGGAATAATGGGTACTCAAGATCACACACTTGAATTTGAGGATCAATTGAGCCAGTTATTCTATACGGGTAATAAATATGTGGAGGCTCGTTTGATTTGTTTGTGCTGCAAATACATGTTTACTGCTTATATATATATATATATATTCATATGCACAGGTATACGGTAAAAATATATATAACTATATTATATTAGGGAATTTATAATAACAATCCAATATAGTGTACTCACATTTGTTTATATACTCAGGGATGTATATATATATACATTACATTAAAGTACTTTTATACCCATATTGTTATGTATATTATCTCTATACATATTTTATACACATATTTGCAAATAATAAATAAGTTATTAATATATATATATATATTAATAATTTTGTGAATCATCTTCTAGCGGGGGGAAATGATATAAATTTAAGTAAAGATATTAAAGATTACACAAAAAGTGTTAAAGCTCATAGTTATGGAGGCCATTTTAAGGTTAAAAGCTTGTTTTATAAACAAAATATACAAATTTAAAACCACGAGTAATTATAAACAATTTCAGATATTTTGTATACATTTAATATTATTTATTTTGGTAGGATCTTAAAAAGACACTTATGAAGGTTGAAGCAAGTTTGTTAAACATAATTTAAATAATTACACATACATATTTATAGTATGATGTTGTTATGATTTAGGCATATACAACTACATTTCTTTTGAAGATAATTATACCTCTATATACATATAATTTCAAAATGATGTTCATTTAGTTCAATTGTAAACAAATTCACTAGTTTAATTATCAACACATTTTATAAACATTTTCTAGCTAAAATTTATCTAAAATATCTGAGTAAAATTTGTTCTTTATATATAGAAAGGCACAATTCATTTAATATAGCAAACATGTGTATCATACAAAAGTCTTATAGCTAAACCAAGCGTTAATTACAATTTTCTATTAATTACTCCCATGTTTCAAAATTTTGCTTATTATCTTTTCTTTATAATGCATACACACATATTATTTTAGACAAGGCATTTGATGAATTAATGGAAGATCTAATGATAAAACATTTAATAAGCAAAATTAAGATTCAACAAACGGCCGAGAATAAACCTATCGCGTGGAGTCCAAGGCTGTTAAGTTTATGGGAACTAGAGAAGATATTGGTTAATCATAACTCCCCCAAAGAGCTAATGAAGATAAGAGCTGAGGCTAAAACTCTTGAAGCAGCCGAGCGCTCAAGACATAACGAAGAAATGAAAAAATATTTAAAAAAATCAGACACATTTGTTAAGAAATTACAAGTTGAAGAGTTGTTAAAATTTTGGAAAGTCGTTAACAAAAAAATGAACAGAATTGGTGAAGAATGTTGAATTTAGTTAAAATTCTGTCAGTTGCCTGTTAACTCATAAAAGAATCGTTTTTGCATCTTGGTAAATTTTATTAACATGTAGCGTTTTATACACACGTATAGCCAATAAGTACACTCGAATGTTGTAAATCTAGGTTAATGCCATGACAAAGTCAAATATGCTTAAATAAAAAATGTTAAATAGTTGAATAGGTGATTACTCAAACTCACTCATAATTTCACAAAGAATTGTATATTTATCAAAATTTACTTCACAGTTTCGCATTCATTTAGACATATATACACATAACGGTAAAAATATATATACCATCCAGACCGTATATATTTGTAAGCTTAGTTTAAAATGTTTAACATGTGAATAAGGCACTTTTAGTTAATAAAAAATTTTCTTTGGAATTATAAAAAGTAATTTAACATTTTCATTACCTTGATGTGTAAGATAGGTTTAGTTTTAGCATTAAAGATAATTTCATTATTTATATTCAATAGAATATATCTGGAATTCAAACTAATATGAAAATTTGTTACCATAAGCAAAAAAATTCATATATAATTTTAATGTTCTAACCCAATTGAATTTTTGTTTATTTTTCAAACATGATCCACCTTTTAGAAGCTTCGATATATATGACCACACTATACTTGAATTCGTTTAAATGATTAATTTATATTTACACCTTGAATGAGTAGCTCAAATTGTCGAAACTTATAACAAGCTCATCTTAGGTAAGTTATAGGCAAGGTTTTTTGTGTGTATAGAGAAAACGATTTGCTTCTATTTAACTTTGGCACACTTGACGAAGTTGGCTACACTCAAAAAGTTTCAAATGAGAAATCAATACTAATTTGTGTAACACTTTAAGCATATGTTTCCTAATGAGTGTATGCCTATACTAAAAAGCTCTCATTTTCACATAGATTAAGATGATGCGTTTGAACCCAAGAGTTAGGTGTAATACCTAGCATATATATGAGTAGAACACGAAACTTACAAACTATGTTTTGTCACACGTGTTTATAAGAGATATGATATTTACATTAGTTCAATAGTACTTTATAATATTAAGTGATTATGAAAAGAGTAGGTACTAGTTATCATGTGCTTTGATCTTCATAATAGTTACTATCAAAATTCTAAGCAACTCTTAAACAACAACCTTACACAAAAGATTAGACACACACTACATCCCAAATGTAAGTTTTAAGCTATCCTTCATCACAATTGAAAACGAATACATTAATTGTTTCACATTTACATGTAGGCCAGCATAACGACATTCAATTACATAGGCTTTTCCAACATATATACACTAACCCACCTATATACATACTTAAAAACCACATAATCAAATATATTAGATAAACTATAAACATTTGTATTTATGCTTAGTTAACTCACATTGACTGATAAAGCTTTCAAAAATGTTTTAGAACTATAAAGATATTATAAAACCAATATCTTAGCAAAGAATTCAATTTTTAATGATAACTCCAATAAAGTTCATCTATAGGGGATTGAGGATTTGACTCAAATTTCAAATAATATCACACACAGTATTCATAGCCTCACCATCTATCAAATCTATCTATCGTATACACTTGTTCAATTTTGGATATCTGATATGGAGTTTTTCCAATACCATACACAAGTTTAAGCCAATACTATTAATTATTAATTTAGAGTTTGAGATATTATAAATGTGTGCATAGGTAATCCATAAATTTCATATAAAAATCGAACTAGATTTTGGTATCTGACTAAAAACAACTTGAAAAATGAAGAAATCGAATATATTACAAATTATATTTATTTTCCTATTTACTACTAAAAAATTAGTAACATCATCCAGATTCATCCCAACATATGCTCACAGCAAAAATTCTTGCATTCGTGAGAAAAAATCATCAAGTAAACCAATTTCTCGGGGATTCACCAAACCAAATATCCTCATATTATCTGATATTACCAACTACAATACACACTCAAACCTAATCAGATTTCAGGAACCAAGCTCACACATAAGCACCGAAACAGATAATTCAATATCTGAAAACAAAGAACAATTAAGGCTACCTGGTACAGAATGGCAGGAAGCCCTTGATATACTAGAGAAAACGCAAGATGCTTCAGGTGATATATATCTTTATATATTCCTTATGTATAATTAGTAATTTTGTAAGATCCTTATTATTGTTAGTTTTAATGTCGGATTTGAAGGGATTTATTTGGGATGGTAACATGTAGCTTATTGGAATCTTTTTATTATGATTGATAATTTAGTTGAAGCAATTACTATTTTTCAACTTAGCGTGTTTTTGTTTCTACTCCGCAAACAATAATTATTATAACTCCATCTTCAAAATGACTTTAAAAACCCATTGCTATAAAAAAGATAATTATTTTGCTCATCAATCAGGGATTGATCCAATGGTTGTTGTTCACAATGCTGCAATAGGTGCATATGAGCGCCGTTCTAATGGAGTGAAGGCTCTCCAAACTTTTGAAGCACTAATAAAATCTCACCATCTACCTGATAAAATATCGTTTATCAACACAATGTCAGCTTGTGTTAAATCAGATATGAATGATGCCGTTCTCCAATTATTTGATGACATGAAGGAAACGAACATACACCCAGATCTCACTATTTATCTAATTGTCTTGAGTGCCTTAGCTAAGCTCGGGGATGCGTCTAGAGCTTTGAGCGTTCTTGAGAGCATGAGGAAGGATTTATTACTGGAAACAATCCCTACCCAGGCATTTTTATCAGTTATTGAAGCATGCTCACTGGATTCAAGATATGAAGATGCTATCAGATGCTTTGATGAGATACAAGATAGATCTTTTGGCATCCCACTCAGAACTTACACCCATTTGTTATTGCTTTGTAATGAATCTAACCATTGGGAAAAAGCACTGGACTTATTTAGGAGGATACAAAACAACCCGCAATTCCTACCAAATTTACAAGTTATGAATTTACTACTAGACTCTCTTGGAAGCAACTATCAGACTAAGAAAATGGAACAAATTTGGTCTACTTTCCAAGATGTATACTCACACCTGATTCCCAACTCGCAAACTTACAATATAATCCTTCGAAGTTACTCAAAATTAGGATTATGGGACCGTTCTTTAACCTTGCTTCAAGACCTAATAAATCATAACCCTGAGAAGCTCGTTCCACAACATTTCATATACACTCTTGAAGCATGTTTACTTGGGCAAGAATTCGATAAAGCGATGAATGTAGCATATATGATGGACCATAATATAAAAGGTAGGACTAAGTACTATTAAACGATAAATGCACCTTCAACTTAAATTTATAAATCTCTCAAGTAACCGTCTAAAATCAGTATATTTTATTTTTATTTGAATTCAAATAGGAAAAGGTATTCCCGAAGCTTACACTTTGTTGTTTTCTTATCTTGCTGGTCGTAAAGAATACGAAAAAATCTTAAACATCTATCACAAGACTTTTCAGAACTCTGATCAATTTTATTGCTTATTGGCAACCTTTGCGTTAGAAGCAGCATTCCAAGTGGAGGAATACTCAAAGGCAAAAGTTTTGTATAAAATGATACGAGAAAATTGCTTGGAATTGAGTCCATTTATGAAAACAAAGTTAGATTCATATAGCCCCAATTTGCTAGCAACTGAAACTACTTTACCCAGCAAACATGCATAACCTTTTATTTAATCTTCCGGCCTTATTTCTTACTTATTTTCCAAACATTTGACCCCCATAAAGGGGTCATAAAAATTGCTCAAATAAGCCTTATTTGATCAAATTCTTTTATGAGTTGCTCACTCTGTTTTTGAAGGAGATTATTCAATGGAGTGAAATCCTCTTTTAATAGCGAATTCACAAATTGACAGTTATAAGTTGAAAAGATCCTTTAAGAAAAAGTTTTCAAAGTTTTACAGGTGAATTTTCATTTTCAAATTTTTAATTCGCTATTAAGTTCTTACTTGTCTGTAAGCCCCTCATCTTCAGACATATTTGAGTCCACCTGGCGTTCAAAGTTTCCTATAACCCATTTATCTTATTTATAAACATAACATTCACTCTGCTATGTATATATTACCTCCTTTAGAATCTTCTTCATTACCAATATACATCGCTTCTTCATTATCAATATATACCGATGCTTTGTTATCAATATATACTTGTGCTTCATTTTCAATATATACTGGCTCTTCATATAAATCAGATTTTACAGGTCTATCTGACCTATCTTCCAAACCATTGTCTTTATTGAATGCGGTCCGACTATCACATAATTTAGTACTTTGTGAAGATGACAAAAGTGTTGGATTGGCCTATATAACAAAAATTAAATATATATTTCACTAATTTAAACCTTTTCCCCAATTTTCTATTAACTGCTTAAGAGCTTTCTTGACCTTTTTAATTTCTCTAATATCAGCTGGGTTAAGATCGACTTCACCTAACCATCTTGGTCGAGTGTTACATAGTTTTGTTTCTATGATTAAAATATCAAATTTAACATTTTATTCAACAAGCTAGTTAATTTTTCTCCTTTACAATACCTCAAAAATAATCAATTTAATTATCATGGAAACATTTAAATATAATTACCATTCTTATTGTTTTGAGAACCCTCATCTGAATTAGATTTCTTATGTAAAAATATACTAGAATCAAACATATTTCCAATGGAGTTTTTTGCAAGAGACTCCTCTAAGCTTAACATTTCATCTTTAAGGTACATGATTGCCTCATCAGCTTCTACAAAAAGGCTATCACTTCTCAAATCGTGCTTGCAACTGGAATCTGGTGATGATTTTTTGTCTTATCATTTCAATTTAGAAAATTAATCTTTTTTGTATTACCTTTTGATGAGGGAGAGACTTTTGAAGTGACCGGACAATGATCTCTATGAATTTCCGAATTTTGACTCAGGGTCATATCCGATGAATCAAGTGCAAAATTAGGCAACTGAGGTCTCGAAGTGTGAAGCTTTATCATTGTCCTCTTGTTTTCATAAGTTACGGGTTTATTTTTACAAAGAGAAATCTCTTCATCACTTGAAGATTCATCTGTTGGAACAAAATCCGTTTCTTTCATATCATCAAGGCTCTTGGCTCCTGTTCTCAAATTCTGGAATTGATCTTGCTCAAGTTGAGGCATTTGTAAATATCTTTCAGGCTCAACTATATTATTTTGGCCTGATTGTTTAGAAAATTTTGTTTCTACAAATTGAGAAATTGGCTTTGGGTGCCCTGGATTTGGTTTGTATTTTTCTTGGTATTCCCTTATATAAGGTATCAAGTTATGACGCATTTCTTGAAGCTTTTTTCTATATACCAGTATTGCTTTGTGACAATTTTTTGAGGATCGACTTTGCTTACGCTCTTGCAACTCTTTTTCACTTGCTCGATATTTACCCAAGTCTGACTTATATTCCTACACGTAACATAGTGTTCAATAATATTTGCTATTAAGCATTTATATCTACTGGATTTGTATCATTCTAAAAAATATCTGAAATTTCAATTCCTATTTTTAAAGATCAGAAGAACAGTCTTATCACGATTCCCTATACATATAGATCGATTGAAATCATTTGCTTACATTCCATGCTGGCTTGGATTTATGGTGTCGTAAGGGTAGTGATTTAGGATTGATATAGAATTGCATATCTCATAAAATACGAATTTTTTTATTATATTAACTAACGTCCCTTTGGTAATCCTTATTTCGAAGTCCCAAAATTTGATCACAACATAGATCCAGTGTTTCTAAATGTATAAAATTCAATATCAAAAATTTTGTTATAATTTTCTAAATTTTATATTCTTTGATCAAGAAAAGTAGAAATTCAAGATATGTATACACACGACTAAAAAAGTGCCTTGTCTAAAAGTGTCAATTTGTGAAAAATCAAACTCTTTATAATATCATTTATTTGAATGCAAAGCTCATCATACGAAACCTAACCAATTTTTGATAAATAGAGAATGTTAATTATCACTACTAGACATTATTAGACATATGCTTTCTCTTAAAAAAGTGTTTGTTATCAATCTCAAGGTGTAGTGTTAATCAATTATAGTTGAGTGTTTTGATACACTGATTTAATAAAAGTTGATTATGTTTGAGATATTATTACAAGGTTTATAAATAAAGAGAACCTGAATATTTTTGACAATTGTCATCACATCTGGCTAGGCATATATTTATCTGGTTTCTAAGCATTCATAAATCATAACATGTCTCGAGTTCGGAAATACTTGGATCTTTTTATTTAAAAACCAAATATTGGCTCTTAAAGACGATGAAATGATCTGTTAAGGGTGAAACAGTTGATATCAGTTAATAAAACAAAAATTATTCCATACTACATTTGCTTAACAACTTTACTATTTACGCCCCAAAGAAGTAAAAAGCGTGATTATATATTATCTATGCCTCAGAAAAAGATAACTTTTTATAACTCCTATATAGTTAAGATGGCCATCCTAAATAACTGAACCTATTTTGAAACAGTACTTACGATTCACCCCATTAAAAAATATCCTTAGAATCTTATCGAATGTCCAAATTTACACCAACTCATAGATAATATTTGGGCTAAAAAGTGTTAAAATGTTTTATACTCTCCAAAGATATATTTTTATAAAAATTAAAGCAAAAATTGAAGTAACTTTGCATATAATGTTTTCGTAATCCTATCTCCCTACGAATTTTGTTTACTACTCAAGATTGTAAAATGTTTGAGCTGCTTTTTGCATCTTAAATTTTTTCAAATTATTTTTATATAATCAAATCATTTTCTGCACCTATTAATTGATATCATTTAATCAACTCTGTGACTGAGCTTGAGTCTAAGATAACATAAGGATTAAAAAAAATACAAATTTTGAAAAATTAAAATACAGTAAAACTTCACCACGAAATTATTTTGATAATATCACAACAAATCAAGCTTATCATTAGCATTGAGATGTTCATTTCTTACAAAACTCTTCGTTTTTATTATCTTAGATTGCAATTTGTTGAATTAAATCCACAAAGCCAATGCAATTGTACTTATTCTTACAACAGGTGATAAGTAAAGCTACACATCTGAATACCTAGGTTTCTACTACACCCAAAAGCTAGTAATTCATCTAAAGAAAATCAAAAATAAAAATCCTAAGCTTGAAAAATTCTAGTATAGACACATAAAGATATTATAAAAATTCAATAAAATTTAATATTTCAGCATTAACCACAATAATTCACGCACACAAAATCTAAGAATATTCATCAATTAAATTTCACAAAAATTCAGATACACAAAACCTGGATAACTTAACTTAATAAATTTTAAAAGTAGACATAAATAAATCAAGAATTCACAAAAGTGAATTAGAGAAATTCATTGTTTAGGCTTTACGCAACTCAGAAGCTTTAGTCATAAGGTTTCACATAGAATTCTAGACTTTTTTTTGTTGACAGACTTTTACGCATTAAATCCATATAGAAATTTTTCTAGTAGAAACTTGCGAAAATTTGGAAAAATGCTTTCTTTATTCACTTAAATGTATATAGATGGAAATTTGAAGTTTTGAGAAAGTAAAATGTGACATTTTTAGGGTTTTTGAAATTAATGAATCTGATCAATATATATATATATACGCACATCCTTTGCTATATTAAATCCAATTAAACTGAAAAGAGTGAGAAATAATTCAATTTCTTATTAAAATAGGTGGATATGTTAAAAAAATCTGAACAAGTTTTATTTTTAATAAATCTTTTGTTTGCTGCAACCTTAAATGTATAAATCGTATATATTTGACTCGTCAAAAATTTGGCATTCTAAAAAACTTTCAAAGATTAAACATGTCAAAGTTATGATAGAAAGCATCAACTTTCTAGGATAAAATCTCAAGTTTTCGAAATAACTCTATACACATACTTGATACATAGACTGCTAATACAGAAAATTTTGACAGATTAAGATTTAAAAGTTCCAATTGAATAGATATATATAATTGATAAACACATTAAAGTCAAAAATAGAAACTTAATATATCAAAAAGATGTGTTCTGAAAAGGTCTTAAGCAGGTATAGACAGCAAGATTCTCACAGTCCTTCTACTTTTACACATTCCAATGTCTAATGTTCCTTCCTATCCCTATTCGTAACTTTGACAAACCATGTACCTAGACATACCATATACATAGACACCCCATATACATAGACACGCCCCACACATTTGACCTGTTTATTCTGACATCTTCAAGCTTTACAGATCTGTAGATTACCCCCACTAGAGCATATTTATTCTTGGATGAGATGGAGTTGACTATTGCTCTTTAATTTGTCAAATTCAATAAAGAAACAATTGACTTAAAACTTTTCGTTGTAAACACATCATAATCCTCTTGCTAAACTTAGAATACCACACAAGAAAACTGTCGTATAAAATGAAATCACAACATTCATTAATATACTATCTCAATAAGATCAATCCATGGAATATAGTAAAGTTCACAAAACAAATCAAAGATAATTTTGGCATCAAATTTACGCTTATTCTCTCAAGTGTATATTATGGATTAAAAGGTTTCATCTATTCTGGGGTAAACCTAACCTTGTTGCCTTATACTAAGGCCATACCCTTCTCCCCACAGAAATATCAACTAATAAGCTCTCTCTCACTCATCCCATGGTCCATAAAGGGTATCTTTGGTGTACTAAGTGACATCTTCCCTCTTTTTGGTTACCAAAAGACATACTACATGTTGATATCCTGTGCTTTTTCAACGGCTTCACTTTGTATAATTGTATTATTACCCTATTCTTTTGCCCGCGAAAATGATTTGGTATTGGCATTTCTACTCTTTTTAGTTCACCTGTCACCATCTATCTGTGACCTATTATGTGAGGGGAAATATGTTGAGCAGATGAAGTTACGGCCCGAAACAAAGGCGTCTATCGTCCTTTATGTATGGTGGTGCCAAGTTTCCGCTGGTTTGATTGCTTCTATATTTGTTGGTGTAATGGCTGATAACATGGACCCCCGCTACATTTTTATAGTGTTTATCCCAGCGGCTATACAACCTGTCATCTTCCTTTCCACAGGCTGTATGATTGACGACAAGGTCCCCAAAGAACAAAGCAATAGATTCAACATGGAGAAAGTTAGGAAAAAGGGTAACTACTTGATGATTGGTATCATAACGGCTCTTGGTGCTATGGGAACATTCCTAATGGCCCTAGTAACCAATTCTTCACTAGCTCAATTGATCTATGCGTTATGTATAAGCACAATAATGATTTTATTAGCATTTTTATTCATGGGAAGAATGATTGCAAAAGCCAACCTCTATATGTTCCTCACCTTCGTCTTGTATGTAAATGTAACTGGGGCACTTGACTACTTTTATACGGCCGATGAGACATGCGTCCCCGATGGTCCACATTTTGACAATGTTTTTTATCGTACATACACTAGTTTAGCATCTGATGTCTTTTCATTATTAGGGTTGTATTTATTTGACACATTTATTGTGAAGATGAAATTCCGTAAAGCTTTCTGGATAACAACCTGTATAAGAGTTTTAGCTTCGGTTGTTGACATAGTATTAGTTAAGAGATGGAATCGTGCAATGGGTATAAGTGACCATCTGATGTATATGGTAGGAGATGCAATGATTTATCGACTTGTTTATATGATGGATTTTCTTCCTGGAACACTTTTAACAGCAAAACTTTGCCCAAGAGAAGTTGAATCAACTGTATATGCTATCTTGGCTGGTTTTTCAAATTTTGGTCAAACTACAAGTTCACTTATAGGTATTTTCTTAACAGACTTATTTGGTATAGATGGCCTTCCTGAAGATGTTGATGCGTCACCTTGTAATTTTGAAAACTTACACTGGCTTGTACTATTCTCCCATTGTATACTCCCTCTAACAGCTATCCCCCTCACATTTGTACTTATACCTGATGCAAGTATTGAAACTGATATCTTAGAAGAATCTATTCCTAAAGAGAAATTCAACATAAATACAAATTCAAATGATATAGATAATTCAGCTTCATCTTCACAGACTGTGTGAATTATTATGCAGTTTTTTTGAATAAATAAAGAAAAAAAAGTATATATATATTTATAATATATTGAGAGGTACACACATGATTATTCACTAATTGAATATAATAAATCGGTACACACATAATAGGTTATATAACAAATATATTTATATTATAGGTACATACATTATATTATATATATATTTCTAAAATATCAGTACTAACATTATAGATTATACAATATAGGTATATATAATACATCAGCACACACACCATAGAATGATAATATAAATATATTTATAAATGTTTGTATAAAATTCAAACATGATCGCACACATATCTAGTGATGGTATCAATATAGATATATATTTAGAACATGTCGAATATATAATTTGTTTAGATAAATCGTATTGGTAGTAAACTTTCATTAGTGTGTAAATTACATTTTTGTACATTTTCAAAATAGAAGTTTTTACTAGAACATATTTTAATACTTATTATACAGCACACACACATTTACATATTGATGGTAAATTCAAACAAATATTTTATTATGACACTGTATTAATGAACGGAGATTTCACTTTGATTTATTTTATAAAAATATGAAGCTTGAATAATATAATATTTATTTATTTTGATTTTTTTTTTGATAATTTTTTGATATTCCTTTGTTTGTATTCAACTTTAACTATAAAATGTTAGCTAATAGTATCTATATAATAATAAGGATTAGGATTAGATTACCTAATACACACATTAAATTTATCACAACTATTACACATAATATCTCATCAGTATTAATAACACATATACAATAAATGCATTTATACAGTTTTCCAAAACCACAAACATATATTATTCATGAATAAATCAAATTTTTGAAGTATATTCCTCTTCCTTTTTTAAATGTATACATCACAATTTATACACACAATATATATACATACACCCGAAACACACATACACCGGAAGTATACACACAAGAAGTACATACACATAAGCATCTACTAGCACACATCAATCATAGCATATAGTATTGAATGTGTACAGGATTAACTTATAAATTTGAATATAATTTATATGGTGCTTAAAAAATAAATAATAACTTGTAAATTCAGCATTAAAAAAAATCTAATCATAATAATATTATCCCTCTATAAAATTAATCTATATAATTGAAAAGATTGTGTGTGTGTATGTATATATAAATAAGATTTTGATTGAAATTTTGGAGAGTGTGTGTATATATATAAAACTTTGATACAAGTTTGTGTGTTTAAATAACTTTGATAAGTGTATTTGTGTATATATATTGTAATAGATTTATTTGGTTCTATTTCTCACTTTATTTTGTGTTTTAGATGTGTGTGTAGTTGTTATTAAGTTTGTTGAATTTCCTTCATTATTATCGTTTGTTTCTTGAACATCTCCTTCTATTTTATTTGTGTGTGTATCCTCTGTAATTGCTGGGTCAACTTGACCTTTATTCCATTGATTGGGCCTTTTTTTATCTACACTATATATCCATCTTTGATATAGATATATTATGAAAATTATATCTGAAATTAGTAAATGTGTATATATGAATGTCTATTGCGTGTGTTATGCTTGTAGAGCTGTAAATATGTGCTGTCTAATGAGTATAGCTTATGTGTGGATATGTGTTGTATATATATCAATGTCTATTGCGTGTATATGTGTGGATATATGTTGAGTGTATGAGGGTTAGATTGTATATATATATATAAGGATTTAAATGTGTGTTGTATTGATAAAATTACCCTTTATTTTGAGCTATAAAAAAATAAATCACTATTATAATTTTAACTAGAAATACAAATTATTATTTATTTACACATACAAATTAAAGTCTACAAATACAAATTTTAAAAACATTTACCATCTCTAAAGCAAGACAGTCGATGCATCCAAGGCATATCAATGAGAAATGAAGCAACATCATCTACAAATGTATTGAGTGATCTGTATACAAAATTTTGTGTATAAATTTGATAGGAATTTATTACACACATAATTAGAATAAAGACTTTTCATATTTTCATTATACACACAATCATTTAAAAATATCTAATTTTTTCTATCCAATGTATATATATTGGTAAATTATCCTTATAATTATCTCATACCACACATTTGTAAAAATATAACTTCAGCACACACACATAAACATGTTTCTGAAGAACAATCATCTCATCCCCTCTCACATACACACATAAGTATAATACTTGTAAATAAGGGCTCTCCAAGGTAAATGGTCTACAGATTTCATCTTATAATTTATATATAATTGGGGTGTCATCATTATAAACCCTATAATTAACACACACATAAATTAAATTATATATTATATAGATACACACATTAATACACACATAACATATACATGTACACAGAACACACATACATATACACACATACATATAAACTCAACACCCACACACAACACACTCACACAGTACAGACACACACATACAACACGTATACACACACATGAATAGGCACACACACATACAAACACTGTACATACCAAATGTGTATACAACTCCAGCCAAAACCGATATTATATAAGAATACCAAGAGCGATATTTATAATTATAAAGTGCATAAATCGCATATCCAACCAACTGAATAGTTAAAAAGTGTGTGTGTAAATATATATAAGTTGTAGAGATATATATTATAGAATTATGTGTATATGCATATATATATATATATATTGTAAGCAAATATATAATTGAATTATGTGTGCGTGTGTCTGATGTAGAGAAATTGATATCTATGTGTGTAGAGTATGATTGAGTAGTGTGTGTGGAATATACACATAATGTGTATGGAGCAAAAATATAATTGGTATGAAAGTATAAATAAAATATAGTTGTAAAATACATATAAGGTGCGTGTGTAGTGTAAATGGAATGTGTGTGGATATAAATAAGATGTATGTGAACAAGTATATATTTTGTATATGTATACAGTTAGATGGAGAAAGATTAAGAGGTGTGTATAATGCAATTGAATGAAATTGAGGTTTGTGTGTGTTATAACTTTTGAGCAATCATATGTGTAGTGTAATTTTTTATATATGTCAGATATAACTTACACACGGTGCTAATGCTATCGACATATATTTGATAGCAATTTCATCATATTTTTTTGTGTCAGACTCCTGATAATTCTGAAAATTAAAAATATGTATAAAGTATTACTTGTAAGGTGTAAATATGTGTGTGTGTATGTTGTGTGTGTGTGTGTGTGTGTGTGTGTGTGTGTGTGTGTGTGTGTGTGGATGTGCGTGTGTGTGTTTGTGGATGTATGTTGTGTGTATATGTGTGTGTGTGTGTGTGTATATGTGTGTGTTGATGTTGTATGTTTGTATATGTATTTGTGTTTGAGAGTGTGTGTGTATGTTGTGTGTGTGTGTGTTTGTGTTGTGTTTGTATCTGTGAATTGATATATATATTAACAGATAAATATTTACCTTTGCAGAAGCAAATTTAATAAATGGAAACTTCAAAGAAATACTTATTTTAACAGCTTTGGTAACTTTCCAAATTGAAAGTGCTGATAAATTTAAATACAAAATAAGTGTGTAAATGAGGTTGTGTGTAAGCTTGTTGATGTGTGGATTTTTTGTTACTTAGAAGATTCTCTTTATGTGTGTGATATTATGGGGTTTTGATTATATAGATTTGTGAGTGTGTAAATTTTTGTGTATATGTATATGTATAAGTATGTGTGTATAGTATGTGTGTGTGTGTGTATACAATTATGCTTATATAAAAGACAAACCTAATCCAATACAAATTTCAAATAGGATAAGCCATGATGTATTTTTACTATCAAATAAGTATAAGGCCACAATGATCTAATAAAATCTTGAGAAGTTGATTAAGAAATTATTGTACACACAATTTTATTAAGCTTACCTCACACACAAAGCTAAATATAATAGAGAGGGCAGATAGACCTTCCATTGATTCATTTTTTTGCCAAAATTGCATATCTGAGATACATATTAAAAATGTATATTTAATTGAAACTACTTATGTATGAAAATACTCACAAATACACATACGTACAAACATAAAAATAAACACACAAAAGCTTGCACATATAAGCTTGTAAGTCGATTAAACTTTACAAAATAGATATACAAAAATACACACATAAATAGAGTTCAATCAACTCTCCCCCTAAACATACACACATTTAAAAAAAGAAGTTCTTCCCTTCCCCACATACACACACACACACACACACACACACACACACACACACACACACACACACACACACACACACACACACACACACACACACACACACACAC
>JADHZB010002030.1:10000-47739 GCA_015657535.1 Nephromyces sp. MM_2019 | reverse complement strand
ACACACACACACACACACACACACACACACACACACACACACACACACACACACACACACACACACACACACACACACACACATACACGCCTAAAAAAAGAATTTGTCCCCCCTCCCTCCACACACACACATACATACACACATACCATTCTTGAAGGCGAAAAAGGAGAATACACTATGTAAAGTCATAAAGGCAATAGAAAAAGCTAACATAAATGGGTGTGTATCCAAAACAATCCTCTTGAACATAAATGTCTCTCTCCGTGTGTGTAAGCCCATTTTAGCTTGTTGTTTTAGGTGTACCTCAAGATTCTCTATGAATGATAAATATAAAGGTGACCCAATATTGTGTGTAATTTCTATCTTAACAAATGGTTCCTATACAAACAAACATTAAGTATAAATCATGAGGGTAAAGTGAAGGATTTACTCTGTGTGAGTCCATGAAAAATGTGTACACACATAAAGATATTTGTGTACACATTGCATGTGTGAGTAGTTGTGTGTGTGAATTTTTCATATCTAAAGCACTAATATACATAAGATATATAAATGTACATATGAACACAGTGTATGTACATCCCTGTAAGTTTGTGTTTAAGCTCTTTATATATGCGTATGGGTATATATGTGTACGTGTGTGTGTGTATGTGTGTATATTTTCGTATGTGTCTATGTATGTATGTATGTGTATGCATGTGTGCGTGTATGTGTATGTATGAATGTGTATGCATGTGTGCGTGTATGTGTGTGAATGTATGTTTGAAAGTGTATGTACGGATATATATAAATAAATATATATGTGTGTGTATGAGCATGCTAGATAAGAGTCTAACCTTAAATGGTTTGCTAAGATTAATATAGTGCCTTTCTACAAGCCAAAAGTCAGTTAATACAGCAGCCGGGAGAAATCGTTTATTATCAAAGTCAAATCGAAAGTCTGAATAATATTGTGGGTGTGTATGTATGTATGTATGCGTGTGTGTAAATGTGTGTGTATGTGTGTGTACGTGTGTGTGTGCGTGTTTATTTTTTTGAGAGAGAGTTTGAGAGCTATTTTGAGAGTTGATTTGATATACATGTGTAAGAGATTAGAGATGCTAGATAATTTTTTTATGTGTAATTTGATGTATGTGGGTATATTAGAGGTTTTGTGAGAGATATATAATGTTTCTATGATGTGTGTGTATACATTATAATATTGCTATTACATTTATAATTCCCAGAATAAAATTCTTTTTGTGTGAGTTGGGATCCTTGATAAATCAAATACGAGTCAATGGCGGTCATAAGATGAGGCTGTGGGGATATATCTTCCTATAAAAATAAAGTGTGTACTAACACATGCACTTAAATATTGAAACTTTTCACTATGTATGAATGATGTATATACACATACCTTTACTAAGTGAGATATGTCTTTTAAAATATGTATCAAAAATATACACAACATTATAGTAAACGTTCTACTTCTATGTCAATCAAAAATACGCATACACACTTAATCTAAATGATTTCTATTTGTGTCAATTGAGTATATACACACACATTGAAAAATTGAGTCCTTCTTACACACACAAAGTTTATCATATATCGATTTAAGCACAAAAATTCATCATTTAAAAGGAGATATATGCATGTAATAAAATACACACACATACACACTTACATCCTCATCAAGATGAACCAAATTTTTGGGTGCATGTGTGTCCATTAAAGATGCGTGTGTGTCTGAATTATCTTCTTTGATAGGCTCAATCGTTTTAATAAGTGATTTTGAACTGACGATTACGTTTTGGATTTGACTTGGTTTAAAATTACTTACTAGTGGTTGATCCTGAAACTGTTGATAGAGGGAGTTTGTATTGTGTGTTTGTGTTGTGTGTGTGTGGTGTGTATATGTTGTGTGTATGCGTGGTGTGTGTGTAGTGTGTGTGTGTTGTGTGTTGTGTGTGAGAGTGTGTGTGGTGTGTATATGTTGTGTTAAATGCGTTTAAATGTGTGTTGTGTTTGTGTATTTGTGTGTGTCTTGTGTATTCATTATACAGAGTAATAATTAGGACATGTGTATTGATGGTTTAGTGTGTATGTGTCAAGTTTGTCGTATGAATGTGTGTATCTTAGCTCATATCAAGGTGTACACTAAAAACTTAATTTGTGTACTTGTGTAATAGAAATATATAATTGTTTATAACCTGTTGCTTTATATAGGCTTGATGAGGAACAATAACAGAAGATATATACAAATTTTTTATTTCTTGATTATTAAATGCCTCTAAGTCAAGTGTGTAGTTAAATGTGTGTGGCTTAGAAAAGTAGTTGTGTGTATAATGTAAGTCTTTTAAGGCCCATATCATATTTCCCCCTTGGAGTAAAGATTCGAGGTCATTTGGTGTTGTGTTGGTCATGTATATAAATAAGTCCTGTGCGCAACAATTTAATGATTATGATGTATTTGAAGTGTGTGTAAACACCATATAACCAAGATTAGTTAATTAATTGATTCAAGTCAAATTTGATTCCAAATGTATATGTGTGCTTTTCTGAGTGTGTATGTGTGTTTGTGAGTGTGTGTGTGTCTGGGTGTATGTATGTGTTTGTCTAAGTGTGTGAATGTGCGTATGTTTGAATGTCTCAATATGTATATGTTTGAAAGTATGTATGTGCATGTGATTGTTCGAGTGTGTGAATATGTGTACGTTTGACTGTGTGCGTGTGTATATGAGTTTATATGTTGGTGTATGCGTGTGTAGAGCTATGTCTGCATATAGAAATTAGGATGCTTGAATGTAGGAGCAATTGTGTATGTATATAAACGGATAATTCTGTGACTAAATAAGAAATTATGTGCACAAACTACTAAATTTGAGTTTGTATAAGACACACTTACATATTGTGTGTCACCCTTAAAAATATTATCAATAGGGAAGGGTAGTGTGTATTCATTTGAAGTTGTTTTATGAGTGTTTTGGGTCGTTCTATTCTTCATCAAATAAAAAATAGCTTGCAAAACGATAATATTGATTAAGAACGGAATCACTGAAGCTGAAATTAAAAGGGTGGTGTGTATATACACATTTCATAACTTAGTATGAATTCTACACACACAATGGGGTGTGTGGGTGTGAAAATTAGGTATAAGTATATAAAATAATCATGGAATGTGTGTGTGTATGTGTGAAAATTAGGTATATATGTATACTACATGTGAATAAAAAAGGATTCAAGCTCATAGTCTAACACATGGATTCATTATACGCACTCAAAAAACGTAATAGGGCAGTTAAGGGAAAGCAAAAAATTTAAAGATAACAAATTAATGTATTCATATACTTGTACACACAAGTTATATGGGTGACACACACACAATGGTGTACACACAGAATGGGTGTGGTCTATACACTTATATGCGCAGGTTATGTACACAAGTATAAAAATTGAGCCTATAAATTTAATAGGTCATACTCACACACTTCGTATTGGGACAATACACCTACCAAGATAAACATACACATATCGAAGCGATAAACATGTACAAATACACACACATGCGCATGTAATTTAAATAGAAGTAAGACATACCAAGTGAATACACACATATACACACAACTCACACACACATACACATATCATATAAGCTTACATGCAAAACCACGCCTGTTTTGATTTTCGCCATCCTCATTGTTGGTGGGTTGGCTGAAAAGACCAAAAATATTCCCCATTTTGTTGTAATTACAGTCAAATGGGTTGTGTGTGAGTTATTTCTAAAAATATAAATTATAATAATTTGATTGTATATGTTTGTGCGTGTGTGCTTGTGAATGTATGTATGTGTGTGTGTGTGAGTGTGTATGTGTGTGTGAGTGGATGGGTGGGTGTGTGCCGTTTGTGTGGGTATGAGATTATGTGAGTGTGTGTTTGTTTGTAAGTGTGTGTGTGTTTGTGTAAGTGTGTGTGTGTGTGTGTAAGAGTGTGTGTGTGTGTGTCTAAGGGTGTGTGTATGTGTTTGTAAGAGTGTTTGTGTTTGGAGGGTATTGGTTTGAAGTAAGTATGTCTGGGTGTGTCGATGTTGCTTCAAACTGTATGTGTTCTAGAGGGGGTGGGATGTGTTTCTGTGTAAATGTATATATGTTTGGGTTAGTATGAATTTATCTGGTTATATATATATATATATATATATATATCTTTTTGTATATGTGTATATATAACCCTATGTGTTTACCTATATATGTATGTATGTGTAGAATATGAATACTTTTGTGCGTGTGTGTTAATCAGGCTCTGTGTGATTATTTTAAGTGCTAACGTTGTGTATATGTGTCAGTGAATGTTTATTTGACTTTGTGTGTGTATATGTTTTCAATGCTAATTATATTTTTTGTTTGTTTGAATTTTTTATAAAACATTCGAACATTTCGAAACTTTTATACAAGCATGAATTTTTTGCGAATAAACAAAATTTCTTAAATTAAAACTATTCTCCCAATATATAAAGCTGCTCAGACTCTGTAAGGTGTGTGAAATAAACTCAACTGTTTTACACGTATTAAAGACACCTTTAATTTTTATCTTGTTATTGTCAAAGACTTAAAAACATTTATAAAAATTATATACACATAAACACACACTCCCTTACGTTTCACACATGTACACATTTTTTTTATTTTTTACACACATACATACAATAATATTGTATATTTTTAAAATTTGTTTACGCATATACTTAAATACATGTTGTTTGTTTTTGAACGCTTTTTACACAAAATACATTTATAAGTGTTTAATTCAATATAAATATATATTTATCTAGAAATAAATAAATTTCCCATATTATTTTAAAATATCGCATGTTTCATTTGTAATTTTATACCTGTTTTAATAAATCATAACTAAAAAACTTGAACACTTTGTGTTTATGCATAGTGTGTGTAATTAAATATATAAATCATATAATTAATTTACAATGTATTTTAGTGTTTTGTTTGGACATGTTTAAATATATAAATTATATAATTAATTTGCACTGTGTATATACAGGTTTTCCTTCTGTAATGAAATATATAAATTTGAAACTAGTTTACACTGTGTGTATGTATGTGTGTATGAAAGATATAAATCATCTGGACAATTGATTTACACTATGTGTATATCTAATTGAATTAGTTAACCTAAAACATATGTGTAAGTGTGAAATTATTACGAGTTAGTGATTAAACAAAAAAACAATTAATAAATAAGTATATAAATGTAGATAAATTAGTTTAAAAATAGATTCAGTGCATGTGTATTTCAATTAACCATGTGATACGTGCTTTGGGTGTCGATGTGTTTAGATGTGTTTGATGAAATTGTTAAGCAACTTCACATACATTTGATTTTAACTAATAAATTGAGTAGGGTATATTTCCTTTTAATATGTTTACAATTTCTAATTTAATTACTCATTATAACTCATTGAGGTATTTATTATTTATTAGTCTCACCTAATAACATTCTTTTATTTGATACTTAGCAACTAAACACACATAACTTATATATACACACAAATACAAATATATTGACCAAAATACACAACTAACACACATTGATACATATATATATCCACATATATACAAACTACTTAATATATATACTCAAAGGTATATACAATAATTATTGAATTTCAATTCCCCCCTTTTCTCACCCGTCCCCATATACACGCACATACCTACACATACACCTAGACAAACATAATTACTATAAACAGACATATATATACATATACATATACATATACACATACACAAAAACAGATATACACAGACAGACAGACAGATACACACAGAAATACAAACTGATAGAGCACAACAAATTTATGAATTTTACACCCTATTTTCAACTAATCTATATACAAATGAGTGAAATTCGATGACTCTCTTTCAAATATCTTCAAAAATTTCATCTCCGAAATTTTTTGAATTAAAAATTTTTCCAATATATTTACATCAACGTCTCCTACAATCTGATGAGGGCGGCCATAAGGTATAAATAATGATTCCACATAAATACACCCTATACAAAAGTACACTCACCCACACTTGTAAAATCATATTTAAAATATATATACTTGCTCATTAAAAACATACATACACACACATACACTCATAATAACATATACAATCATACACACTCATTTTCATATATTACTCTTTCATAAACATAATGTTCACCACTACATATACAAATAAGTGCAAATACATATTCAGTTTCACATACAAAAAAATCTATAGATAAATACACACCCACATACAAATAGATATATACATTTACACACATATAAATATATACCTATACAACCATACACAATTATATCCATACACACACCTATATATCAACGTTCACACCAATGTATCAACGTACACTCTCCCATATATCTCCACACCCACACGCCTACATATACATATAGGTGAAAATGAATAAAATATACATAGCAAAGTGTTTATATATAGAATATAGACATGGTAAATATTTTTCATGTGCTTGTTACTAGACACCTCACCATTTCTCAACAATCCTTGTGTTGATTGGTGTAGTGTGTGCAATTTTAGGTGTATTAATATCTACTTATTCAATTCGTCTCCACCTAAAGCATTATGTTAGACCTCGAGTTCAACGATCAATTGTCCGCTTACTCTTATTTGTACCAATATATTCAGGTATGTAATATTACTCTTCAATGTTTATTCCTATATGCTACGGTTTGATAATGAAAATATTCAGATATGCGTTTATAGGTATTGCTTTGTTGTTCGTATTGTATATTAATTACTACCTATTAAACTATATAACCCTGAATTATTTAGACCTTAGATAAATACTTGCACACATAAATTGAAGATTGAACACCCAGTTATTTTTCCTTACACTTAAATGATATAGATATAACATATAAACCACATACAGTTTGATTTATATCTATGATATTTCCCCGCACCCCCGTACTCAATACAAACCATAATGAACTACAACCCCATCTCGTAACCACAATATATGCCATTAGAGCCCCCCACCCACCCGCACACACATATTTCATTACCCTCTCTCCCCTACCCCTTTCTATATTGTACTCTTTAGTCTTTTCAATCTTAATATTATTACTCCCAAGTATATATATCTATCTGGAGGTTGGCCGTTCTATTTGGGAAGCTATAGTTATATATTCATTTTTCAATCTCATATTAGAGTATTGTGGGGGCGAATCAGTGTGTGCAACACTCCTAGCTGATGACCCAGGGCTATTGAGGCACCCAAAACCATTTTGTTGGATAATAAACATCATCGGTTTTAAGTCATCTGGGACATTTAGAGTCCTCAATGAATATATACCCATGGATGATTACTTCATAAAGTTTTGCAAAAGATGTTTACTTCTTTTTATTTTGGTATATAACATGTGGTGTATGTATGGGGTTACTATACGTAGTATGTAGGTTTTCGATGGGTGCGTGTATGTATTTATCCATGTTAATTTGTGTGTATGTATGTAAGTTCTTCGATTAGTGTGTATTATTGCATCCAGATATATTGTTAGGTATGTGTGTATTTATGCATATTGGTGTGTATGTATATAGTCATGTAGATTGGCTCGTAGGTTTTCCGATTATTGCGTATGTGCGTGTGTATGATACAAAAGGGTTAAGATCTTTCCTAGGGTGTAATTAAAGGTCGTCCATATATCCTACAAAGATGTAATAACGGCCAACATTCTTTTAATTTCGATTTTTGGACATCCAAGTGTATGCCTGGTTTATTTATTTAAGATATATACAATTTGAGTGATTTATGTCATATTATTGACACCGTTTTGATGCTTTAAAACATAAAATTAGGGTTAAGTAAAGTGTTTGCACTATTTTATACTCCACACTATAATATAAAGTTAATAAAACACATAATAGAATATATTTTATAATCAAATCTTCTCAACTTTGCAGCTCAATCCTATTATCTCTATAGCAACAGTCATAATTCACTCTGTTGGCATTGGATATAGCATAATATTTACAGCTATACATCAAATTTTTTACAATATTGCTATTTTCATAGCTCTGTATGCTCTTGTAATATTTTACCTTGCCACTAGGAATCTGTTAGATTTGGTATGTATTTCCTACAGACTATACTTGTCGAAATTTGATTCAGATTTAGTTAGCTATTTCCCTGGGCTGTGTGTTTTCTTGATTTCTAAACTCAACAAACGCATTTAATTAGATGTATACATAAGGTCAATTCTCTTATATTCTTTACACAAATTAAATCTTGCACATCTTTTGTAGAGGAGCAAGCAACCCATATGGAAATTCCTGTCTATAAAATTAATTATTGCTCTAACTTGGTATCAAACAATGATACTATATATTATCTATGGTTTTGAAGATAAAAATGTTGCAGTACGTAAATGTTATATTATCTTGTAACTTTTCAAAAAAATATATTTAATTTGCACATACAGCATATCAGTAATTGGATACAATGCTTAGAACTCCCAATATTTGCAATAGTTCAAGGATATGCATTTTCAGCTGAAGAATTTAAAAAGGACAATAGCGCTAACCAAATGAATAAATATATTTCAGTTCCACCAATCGGTTTACCATCAGAATTCCCTAATTATATACAAGCTAGTGACAGCGACAACAAGGAATCCCATGTACATAAAGGTAAATATTAATATTCCTCACAACTAACTAACTGGATATTCTATTTACACAGCTAAGGAATTAAACAATCAAGATTTTAGTGAAAACACATTACAAAATGCCAAAGATGCAGTATACCTGAAGGATGTTGTGTCCGATGCTTATTATCACTTCAGTTCTAAATATAACAAGCATTCACTACTTATTGATTCTGATGTGAGCTGATGAAAGTGTTTTTGGACTATTCTTTAAATTTGATATTAAACTTACTATTTATATAGGATGATGAGACAAGACCTAATGTCAAAGAAGTCGTTGTGAAATCAAACAAACCTAGTAGTATTATTATACGTGAAGATGGTTCCATTTTTAAATAATTTTTTTAGTTAAGTATACAATTTAAAAATGATTATTTTATTTGAATGTTATTAGGTTCGAGTAAGTAATTAATATTTGCACATAAATATAAAAAATTTTAGCTATTGAAAAATAGCTTTTCACTTTAAACTTGAAAGAAATTCGAATTGAAGCAATAAATTTAATTTATAATTATAGCTGGTTTAATAAGTTGAGATTAATAGCCCTCTCTAGTACTAAATGAACCTTTAGTCATAACTTCAGTTGAAATTTTTGGTCTACCTATAAAATTCTGACATACAAAATATATTTCGGAGGATTCTTTCCTTGAAGCCCTGTAAGAAATAATCAAACATATCCACATGTTAATTACAATTATTTACTTAGGTTACATACTTTGGTTTTGTTATGCGTACAGTTTGGAATCTACTCTTTAGGTAAGTTTTAAAATTGTCAATTTCACTCCCCATGAAAACCTTGACTACGAAGGTTCCAGATAATTTCAGTATCTGATAAAATAAAAAACCTGAGAATCATCTGAGGGTATGGGGATGACTTTTAAGCTCACATTTTCTGTGAACTCCGCAGCTTTTAAGCTCAAATCAACAGAAGATAAATGGTCTTCTTGTTTTATACCGGTGCATGGAGGAGATATGTCACTGAGAATCTGAAAATAGATATTATAACGTTATACGAGGTTCATACCTAAGAAAAGTTCCTTACCAAATCAACTCTTTGATCACTCAGTTCGTTACGGAGCTGATCAAGTAATTCTAAGGAGCATACATCCCCTTGGATAAACTTGAGATGTGGTATCTATATTAAAAATAGGCAAGATTTTCATCTTTTACGAAAAATTAAAGAAATTCTTTTCAGCAAAATGAACAGATATAAGATTATGCGAAAAGTTAGCTTATGTTAGCAGTTATGATTCAAGAATTGATCATAGGATTTGAGTCATTCATGCATAAAAGTCATTTTCTTTCACCTCCTGAATTTTTATCTTGTCAATAGCAATTACTCTGCTACTACTTTCTCCGTTACCAGCCTGTGATCGTGCTATAACTACCTGAGCCCATCCCCCGGGATAAGAGCCCAAGTCAATAATTATTTGATTCTTTCGTATGAAACAGAATCTATCATCTAGTTGTAAGAGTTTGTATGCAGACCGGCTCCTATAATTTTCCTTTAAAAACCCGATTTTTAGAAATGTTTATGTAACTTGTATAATCAAGTTAAATTCTAAGAAACTTACAAATTGAGCATTTCGAACATAGCGGTCAGCTAGTTGTCTTCTAATCCACTCTGATGAATGAGTTGTGTTCTTATTCATAACTTTTGTAAGAATTTTATAAGAACTGAAAGAAAACTTTTGTTCTGTTATACCCAGTCGGGATTTAAACAAGCATTGATGAACTAAACTAATGTCATTTTGAATGGCAGCAGATTGTGTGATTCTTAACATAATTAGAGGAAAACAATAAAGGTTATAATACTATAGTGAGGTTTTGTTATAAAGACTTAGAAGGATAATTATGTCCTCTTATAGTAGTTTAGGTAGATATATATAAATATATATATATATATATTATCTTATTTTATTCATAGCAGGGATTACACAACAGCTCTATATATTTTAAGTTTAATTAAAAATACTTTAAGTAAAAGTTTTTAGACTACTCAATAACTTTATTCCTACGATGGGAAAATGTTATTATATGATACCATTTATAAGGTAAAAATTATTTTCGGCATGAATTAAAATAAATTATCATTGTAAATTACCAATAATTACGACATTAAAATGTATATAAATTTAAATTCTTAATTTATAAAAAAATCAATCACAAAAAAGAGTGAATTGTTATATATGGTAGGAACAATTTAAAATTAATTATATCCAACATTTTTTTAATCATTTATTTATACAAAATGGTCATCTGTGGCAACCATAAACTGCTCCTTTTCCTCTTCGAAGTCATCATCATCAGCGTCCTCTACCATTAGTTCACTATCGAGATTAGAAGCTCCCCTACGGCAAGAAAAGTGATAAATAAATAAAAAATTATAAAGATAAGTAAACCAATCACATCTTTTAGAACAAAATACTAATTATTAGTAGATGATAATATATAATATCCTCCTATTATTCAAAGTAAAATGAGTTGTGCATATACCTGGATTTGCCCATTCTCCTGATGAAATAAGCCAAGGGTAATGCGGCTAATAATAATACACCACCTGCAGCACTGAGTATTATAGGAAGAGACGAGACTGGTGTACTGGTCGATTTGTCTGATGTAGTTGATGTGGTTGATGAGGCTGGTGCAGTTGATGGAGAAGGTAAATTTTGTTGCACTGGGGCATTGGGGGGAAAATTATTCTCTTCAGAGCACACATTTGTAATCAAAGAATCAACCTGACTTCCTATTTCTTCGAAACGAGAATAAAAAAACCTTGGGCAAGAGTTTGGTTTACTTTCTATCTGATCAGTTGTGCACTGGGTCATAGCTTTTGCAATCCTGAAGGCATCAGGGTCTTTAGTTTCCATGAGATATGCAGAACCTACAAGTATGAGATAGGCCGCAAATGTGTTTTTTTTATATAACTCATCTAAAACCGTTACAAGCTTAGTAGTTTGAGTAGGGAGCTGTGGAACTCCATCTGTTATCATTATAATACGACTATAGGCATTTGTTCCAGTGCTCTGATCAAGTATAAGCTTTGCTGCCGCTACTGCATCACCAGTGTAAGTCCCTGGTCCACGACCAAAGCTCATAACTGAAACTTTGTCAATTATTTGTTGTAGCGTTAAATTTATTGATTCATCACGCCTTAGGTAGGTGTCCACTACATTTGAAAACTTCAGAATTGTAAACGGAGTGCTGGTTTTTTGTTTCTTGAGGTGATTAACAATCTTTAATGTGGCTGGTATAAGATAGCGATTCCAAGCATATGGTCCTACGCTTAATGATTCATCAAGCAATATAACATATTCGACTTTATTAGTTATTGTACAAGACTTCGTAATTTCACTTTTTTGGTAGCTATATAGATTTAATAAAGAATTCGATTTTGCTAGAAATTCTGGTTTATTATCACCTATAATCATCAAAATTATGAAAATTTTTGTTAAGAAATGAAAGTTATTGACTAATATTTCAATTATTACTCATTTTTCCAGTACCTGTAAATTGATATAGGGGCTCAGATTGGGTTCGCAAAACAATATGCTTGTTAAAGCATAAATAATAAAAATTCAAAATGAAGATAGGAAACAAAAATTTAATAAATTTCATTTTTGATTAGGTTCTTTGAAGCAAAACCTTACAATACCATAAAAATCACACAATTTTAAAAGGAAAAATAAGAAAAATCTGTTTTAAAAATTATTACAAATCCTATACTTTATAAACATGTAGGCAACGTCGAAATTTCACAAATTTGTGAACGAGGTCACTGAAAAAAGGTGACAAACATGAGAAATGTATATAATAAAAGGAATACCTTCTTAAATATTATGCTTATTCAAATTTTTAAAACATTCACTTGAGGAATAAAATCTCTTAAACATACATGCAAATTAAAATTTGTTGCCGATTAGGTATAGGAATTTTCATCCGTAAAAAGTTTGTGAGTTCGGTTGTAGTGTATACCATATTATGTTATATGTTTACTATCCAACGATATAACACTAGTGGTCTGAGTGTGAATGATTAAAAATGATTGGTTAAGTTATAATGTTTCGCTATAATAATAAATAATTAGTTTTATCTTACTCCACTATGGAGTAGAATGCTATTAAATCCTTTTGTATCAATCACATATCTTGGTATTTTTAGAGTTCAGAGCAATCCTATATTACAAGTTTTACTCAAGATAGGAATGTGCGAAATACATTGACAATTTATACAGTGACTAATTAATTATATAGCTCAAACTGGTACAAACAAATTTAAGAATTTGTTATAGAGGGGTGCTTTTAATGGTGGACATTAATCTACCTTTATTGATTGAAAATTATCATGTAGTCTACACCTTATTAATTATGAGTTATATCATTATACTTTGGTATTAGAAAATAATAAACAAGTAATGAATAAATAAAAAATTCATAATTCACTTTTTATAAAGAATTCGCCCGAAAGGAAGCTTTTATTAAAAATTTTATATGTTAAAACAATTTTCTTGTAGGCATAGTACTAATGCCTAAATATTTACTAGCTATGGGATTGTTATATATCTTTTAGCTCTAGGTAAAAATTTTTTCTTGTTTATTCGACATTTGCTATTGTTTTAATGTCTGATATCGAAACTTTATAAAAATTGAAAAATTAAATCATATACAAATAATTAAGTTATAATTTGTTCCAAGGGAAGATTGTAGAAGTAACTGGTAAAGTATTAGTTGAGGATGAATAAAGTTTTAAAAATGCTATTAAAAAAGCATCTTAAGAATTTAGCTAAAATATAAAAATATGATCTTGATTTTACATAGACCATGTTTGTTGGGGATAGCGGGAGTAGTAGGAGCGAGTATTTGTCTCAATTAGTATAATCTTAAGATCATTGGAACACCTTTGAATTCTGGGGTAGCCATCTTTTTACTTCAAATCAATTCATAGTAATTTATACTCTTAAGTCCATGTTGCTGAGAAGTCATTCCTATTGTTATCATCAACGATTCTCCTTGGTTTGAATGAGGATAAAGACCAAGTGTTAACTTCAAAGGGTCTGAAGTGTTAATATAGAAAGGTTTGAAATAGGGTGTTATGATTTCATAATAGTAGACAACCTGATGATTTATAGAGAGAACCATCTTCATTCTGCAAAGTAATTAGAATGTTTTTTGAAATCGTTATAAGCTGTTTGAGGTAGTAATTTGCTCAAACTTACAGAAAGGTGTAGAAAAGATTGTTTCCAGTGAGTAGGTTTGTTGAGGGGACCTGTTTCCAATTTTAGAGAGCTCTCAATAAATTCTCTGAATTTATTATAATTAACATACTCATTTGAAGTTGAGTCTGAAAAACTCCCTATTCCATGCAATGAGGCGATTTTGCTTAGATCAGATATAAAGTAGCAATTGAAGTAGAGACCGAGTGATGTCATAGAAGAAAGTGATTTTATCTGATGTAAAAAACAATATTTACTAGAAACTATACTGTTATATGTGGAAAATATCTAACTTCAAGATTGTAATTAAGATTAGAAATATCAGAAGGCTTGACTTTCTGAAGATTTATCATCAGGAATTCTTGTACTGGAGACGTTATTAGTTCAGGCTCAATTGTCATAATTTCGGGTGTGTGGAGTGTTTCCTTGATAGTAGGCTGAAGTGGGCTCAGATCTAAGCCATACATTGATGACCAATTATTGAATCGAGTTGATAATTTATTCTCCAAATTACATCCAAAGTTCTACAATTTTTAAAGAAATTTCATGGTTCATATGACCGTTTATGGAGCAAATCTCTGAAGGCTTACCCCTATTGTTGCTATGTTTGGGAGTATGTGTCCATCTTCTTTCAGGTACCTGTAAGTTAGGAGTAGTTAAGACCTTAAATATACCGGTTAAAACTACTTAGTAGCTTTGTATCGTATAAGTCAAATATTTAAAGATAACGAACCTATCACGGGCTGATAAAACAGGAAAAATCATTGATTCAAAAAGCAAAGCATAGCCCATCCATTCCGAGATTATTATATCACAAATAAATGGTAGGTTTTTATGGGTAGTTGTTGTTTGATTTTCTACCTAAAATCAATCAGATTAAGCAGTTTGATTTGAATGAAAGTCATAGTAATGTTGTTGGAGGATCTTACCAAAACATTATGCCCATCATCGGAGAAGTACAGGTTTAAATCTTGCATCTGAAAATGATAAAATGAGCAATAAATATATGTTTTGATGATTTTCAGGGCAATCAGACCTTTCCATGGACGATTTTGACTTTTGATTGCATTTTGTTTAGCTTTATGATCTCTTGCGCAACATTAAGAGTTTTGTGAGAGGCATCAACAGCAACAACCTGAGCATTTATACAACCCATAAAGAAAAATTTTAATCCATATACGAATTTACAAATCTTATTAGTTACCAGGGCGGCACCAGCTTGGGCTGCGAAAATGCTTAGGATCCCAGTACCACAGCCAACATCGAGTACAATCTTGTTTCTAAACAAGGCTAAGCATGAAATCTTATTTATATACTTATATATATATATATATAGAGACAACATGACTAACCAGAGTTTTGCATCATGAAATCTTTATATACAGATGTACGTTGATAGTCAAGTATCATCTCTCTGTGGATGTTTAGATTTGAGTATCCTTCGAAGTATTCCTCTTCGTGGTGCCCTAAGTCGATGTGGGTCTTATTAGTCTTCCATGTTTTTTGCCTATTTGTGTCCTCTAGATTGTATAAAAGTTGATCATCTGGTGAATTTTTAGTCTCCTCAGGTATTATTGGTATATTGGTGTACATAGAGTCCCTTTTATCTATTAAATTTGAGTCATCCTCAAAAGCTAATTCGTCAGGCCTGTCCCATATGAGTTTATCATCATGAGTTGGGATAAGGTAATCCTGGTATGAAGACCTCCATTGACTTGAGCCAATGAGGATGTTTTGCCATTCTCGTTGAGCACCCTCACCTCCTTGCTGACTCTTTATTCCCCGCAGGTAGTTTATCAAACTTATAAGGCCATATTCGTTTGTATCGAGAGTCATGATAGCATCTGTGCTAAAACGAAAGTTGTCTGACATGTGATGCCAAACGTCTAAGGCGTGGGGTGATGCAAAATCATCGAATAGAGAGTAGGCTAATAATGGATCATCATCATGCGACTGGATTGAAAGTTCATCCTCAGAGTTGATGGAGAAAGACTCAAATGAAGAAGCATCTTCATCCTGGCTAAGGTTGTCTTCGAGCAATGAAATCTTACCCAATGCATTTGTCTTACCCAGATTGATCATTTTATCAACTTCAGATTACAAACAGGGGTTTCAAAGAGGTTAGTTTTGATTAAGAACTATCGCTGCTTTGTTATGTGTTGTTTAGGTCTGTAAGTGATGCGTTATTTGGTTATATAATCCCGAATAATCATGAAATGAAGAAGTACAATTTTACGTGTAATTACTAGAGCTGTTTCTCTTATGATCGAACTAACCAATATAACTTTATTAACATAATACTCAAAGCAAAAGTCACTTAGGCTGATAAGATATGCTTGCTATTAAGAGAAATTCTACACGATTTGTAGGAGAAAATCAAGAAATTATTAAACATCCTAATAAAAATTTTTTTAAGAGCTTTGTACCATCATCCAATTGATAATAATAAATCTTCAACGCTATGCTTTATTCTCTACATGTACATTGTTACCCAACTCTAGCATTCTAGTCAATCCATACAGTCTAGACCATATTTACAGCCTTATCAACACAACTTAATGAAACAGTAGCAAAGTTTTTAATACTTTTTAATATAAAAAAGAATGAATAATATATTCAAAATTACATTTTAAATAAAATTTGTAACAAGATCGACATGTAGCCTAACTTATCAACTTAGGAATAATTTATGAATCAAACTTCTCTTGTTACGAACATTTGACATTAAATTACTCAGCATTCTATAAGACTTGAGTTTATAGCTAGCATTTGGGGCTATTAGTAGTTACTCTTCTAAGTGTAGTAAGGGGAGCTTGAAAGCAAAAACTGGAATGAATTTAGTGAGGCTTAAGGCATAGCTTGAGAAGGCAGAGCTAAGCTTGAGACATAAATTTTACTTTATAGAATTGGGTATGTTTGAAAAGTGTCATAACTGAGTTGAATTAGCATCAAAGACTGGAAATGTTTGGTGGGAGTGTTTCAGAGAGGTATGGGTAAAATGTAAATTGTGTGTTACAAAAATTTTTAACATTATTTGACAATATTACTCAAAGTAGCTGACTAAACTGCTGATAGTTTTACTAGTAACATCACAATTAATAGAAAAATATCCTATCCTTTAATATCTGAAACTGAGGAGATTTCTGTATTAAGCTCAAATACTTTTGGTGTAAACCAAAGCTTTGCAGAGTAACAGCATTGAATAACACATAGGATTAGTGAAATGCTCACACACTTTAAAATCTCAGCTGGAAAGACATCGTCAATACTAGAATCAGTAGCAAAAAATGTGTAACAAAAATTGTGATGTGTAATGACAAACTAGATTCATTTGTTTATAGTATAACATAGTTCAAAAAAATTCAATATTTGCTTCATACATTTGGTCTTCAAAGTAGTTAAGACAATAGCTTTGACCTAGTGTCAATGATGCATGGATTTGCGAGCTGTTTAAGCTGTTTAACAGTGTTTGATGTTCATGAGATTTCTAGCCACCACAAGCAAATATCAATCACTCAACGCACACACATTTATCAATCTAGGCAAACCACTAATTACACAATGGCACTTATCATTGACCATCCAACACCCCACACAAAACTGAGCACACACACTAACACATGCCTTAGACATTCAAATCACCTACCCACACCCGCATTAGCAACAAACGAGTGAGTCTTTCATTAGTGACCACCCAGAATCCACCACAGGTATTAGCATTAAACCCTTAGATACCTCACCCTAAGGCATAGCATAAAAATTTATTCAACAAAATTATTCACAAAAAACCGACGACACATCTCCTTTAAGGGTTACTCCAAGCCTTATAATCCCTTATTTGAAAGGCAAAACATCTGACTAACTCGCCTCCTCTCTCAAACTTACATCTACATAGCAAACACAATTCCTTCCACGTTTCTGAAAATTTGACTACACAACCTAAACAATGTCTTCCTCTTCCAACCCGAAAAACACCAACCCTCCACCTTTAATCGGCTTCAAAATTTCCTCGTCAAAGAAGACAGCCAACACAAACATAAGTTCGCCACCTCCGGCAAAAAAGCCAGCCAAATTGTCCAGTCAATTCGACCGGATTGAATCTCCCCAGACACCTGAGGGAAATACCTTACTATCTATATCAAAGAATGGCATTTTCGAGGTGCCACCTGTCGCTACAACCCCAGAAAACTTAATTATACCCTGTAAACACCCACTCCCAATACCTAAGCTAACTTCTACTTACAGCACACCCCATTATATTACTCTAGATACTCCTCTAGGAAAAGACCCGGAGGTAGCTGGCCCCTCAGATCTACATAGTAAAATTCACACTCAGCCTAACTCGGCATCTTCCTCGGCCTCAATGGCCCATAACTCAAAGTATCACATATCTCCTGAGGAGGAGCAAGCAAAATTACAATCTGATATACCTGAAGAAGACCGAATAGCAGCAGAAGCCTTACTCAAGGAAGTTAGGGGTGAAACAAGCTCCACTGGTGTTACACCCATTCTTGCACACAATACTATGCTAACTGAACTGAGACGCTCTGGGCTCTCAGAGGACTTACTGTTAAAAAAAGAAGTTGAGATGCTACCTGAAATGAAGTCTGATGATTACGAAAATGTACCTATCAAAGACTTTGGCATGGCTATGCTTTTGGGTATGGGTTATGACCCTAATAAGCACACTGCGCGCCCACTGGAATTGAAGCAAAGAACCTATCAAAGGGCTGGCCTAGGGGCTGACAAGGCCATAGAAGAAGACATTATGGCCGCTAGGGAATCAACGAAGAAAGAAATACCAAGGAAAGCTACCAAAAACAACAACGAAAAAGTGAACTCTATTATGAATTCCCAACAAACACCTAACCCACCTAAACATGATAATGACTTAAATTCTTCACAATCTAAGGCACAAGTCAATAAATTCGATTTGACTGGAAGTAATAAGCCAAAATCTGATGATAAATTACCCCCAAATTATTGGGTACAACATGGTCTTTACGTCAAGATTGCTTCACCCGACTCAAACAAATATAAACACAAGGGTATTATAGTTGATGTTAAACTCAAGAATGGGAGGGCACTTTGTAAACTTGATCTTTCACAACGTCCACCTCCTTACCAAGCAACTGATCCTTATTATAAGGCAACTTCGATTATGCAGCATCAGAAGGACCCTATAGTCTGGGAGTATGCAGAAGATTTAGAATCAACTATTAACAGGAGTTCTGTGTATGCAAAATGTGTTGGGAAAAGATTTTCAGCATATGGTCAGGTTGTGAAAGTGGACCATGTTGATAAATCCAAGGATTATGTTGAATTCCATAAATTAGATAACAAGGGACACTCAACAGGTAGTCGCTACCGTGGAGTACTGGATGATCTCTGTGAATTTGCACACATGGACTAAATTTAATTATTATCCCCCAACCATTTTTATATCAATTTAAATCACCTTCTACTCGTTTCCAACCTCTACCCACACCTTCAGTTTCCCGTAACACAACCGTAGGTATACCGATAAGTATTCACTATCCCAAACCTTATCTCATCATCCACCACCCCTTAAGTAACATAATTTTGTCAAACAGAATCCAATTCATTATAAACTTGTTTCGATTTTTGTCTTGCTTATTTTTCTAATATTTTACTATCTTACTTGATCTAATACAAACAATTTCTAACTCTCAATTTACTCGTATATTACCTAAAGCCAAATACAGATTTAAGTAACCCATGTCTCTGGATGCTAATTGCATTAGTTTTAATTAGAATATCACTGTGTATAAGTGCTTAAGTGTAGCTTACCTGATTGTACTTATTGAGCATAATTTTTTGCGTCAATGAATTTGAGTTTATATTATTTTTATATATATCTACTGATTATACCTTGAAGGTTAACCATTTCTGTAAACTTATGTAGTGAAACCTACATGTTTAACAATTTAATACAGTTTTCTGAAGTGGTTAGCATCTGCTAAACAAAGTTATAGATTTAAATGATATATAGTGAATTTTCATAAATAAAATTTATAAGTAGAGATAAAATAATATTTGCATTTTGCCCTATTTGGTAGATGTTTATAAAGTATATTATATCAACAGAATAGGAGAAAATAATTCGAATTTTCACTTAAATTTTTATAAAAGTCAACACAAATCATTATTTGTTCTACTTAATACCTAGTTTAAACCAAAGTTAGCAAAGAAATTATCAATAATTTTTATGAGTCTAACAACACCCAACTAATCACACATTCACATAATTATGAGAGTGTAGACTAATTTACCTCAAACTTAAAAGCAATTGAATAACCAAGTTGTATTACTTTTACATCCAAATTAACACTCAATTCAAACACAACTTTCTCATACTTACACACAATTTGAGTTAAATTTTAGTCAAAATTTTCAACAATTCATTAACTTAAATTTAAATACCAAAATATGAATTCCTCATGAAAAGGTAGTGTTAGAGATTTTATTTAATTTTTATAATTTCTTCAAATTTGAATTAATACTAACAAAGGGAACACTTACAAATATTTTATTCTTTGCTATCTTATGAAGTTTGGTATATTTCTCTCAAGGGTATACAAACAAACTTCAAACATAATTGATCCCTTCTGTAGAAGCTTGCTTGGAGGTCTATTACTAAATGAACAGGCTTACAAGTATACAAATATTGATGCTTGATTATTTTTGATTGGATTGTTCGTATATGGAAGTGTGTGTTAAATTCTATGTATCTTGAGATTATATATTTCTTTAGGGCTGTATAATAGTGTAACTGTCCGTAATTTGTCAAAACATTTGAGTTTCATTTGATTTATATGCTTTTGTGTTTTCAATTTTTGTGCGAGTATGTGCGTTTTCAAGGTTTGTGCTTAAATATATAGGAATGGAATAACTTTTGTAATATATGTGCTAATGGAGTTGTTTGTGTCTATCTAGAATATAATAAAATTTGAAACACTGGTTTTAAGTGAATAACGACGTTGGAAATAGATGAACATAAAAATGTGTGTGTATAAGATCATGTTCTAGAGCACGTCTGGATAATCTGTATGTAAAATGTCTAAAGATCAAATTCGCGAAGTTTAATTTGTAGATATTTTATGTCTTAATCTTCAATTCAAAAAATTCATGTTTCCATTTAAATCTTTTTTACAATTATTTGAAGAACCATATTCTCAATCATATTCAATTTAATGACCAATATCTATATATGTTATTATCTTCACAGACACAACCCACCTGTCAACATACACTATATAACATACAAGCACACGATATGGCTTTATAAACACAGTATATAGCCTACACAAGCAATAGAGGATACAAAACTACAATACATTTATATAAATCAATCAATAGGGGACTGATCGACAATTTATCTTGAAGCCCCAAACAAACATAGTATATCTACACAAAACTATCATATGTGACACAAAAATATATAATCTATGTTCACACTCACAACAAGTCTCTACACACACATCATATAGATATATATAACAGTTTATTTCTATTCTAATATCACACATGACGAACTCAAAATATATATATATACTAACTTCATATAGGATAAGCAAACACAACACTTCTCCACACCCACATCATATATGACATCCATACACAAAATTCTCCTAAATTAACACCACATAGATGATATAATCAGAAGAATATTATTAATGGAGTCAAAAGTGCTCAGAAGAAGGCTGAAAAGTAAGATTTTGGGGTAACTCAAGCTGCACACATCTAGCTACAACTGTAAACCAAATTCACCTATAATAGGGCCCATATGAGGTAACTACAAACAGCCATACTATGTGTAGGCTATAGTTAAAATAACAAAGCTAATATTCACACACTCTATTTAATATCCCTGAAATTGGCACACCAATCTATATAGATTTTTATGTATTCAATTGCTACCCGATCGAATTTTTTCTTCAGACTTTACACAATCTAATTAATACTATAAAGGAATATACACATGAGCATTATCATAAACATATTATATTGATGCATACACTTATGTATTTTATACACATGAAAACTATGGAATCATACACATATTCCCTCACATAAGAGAAGCACACCTTCACATATGCGCATATAGACTTTGACATATACGCAACCACTTGAAACGAGTATTTAGCCATACTATTTACAATCAATTAATTTACACCCACGGTATATATAGAACCTTAACTCAAGTAATATATATAGTATACCTAATAATTTGAATATGTAGAGTTGAGCTCTAAGACTTGTAAGAAATTTAGTACGCTTTCGTGTTATGAAATCTCCTACACATATACACACTAAATTGAATTGACTTTAGCCTTGAAAATTTCTTATCGACAACTCTGCTTAATATGAACCAATCTTATTTTCTTAAACATTTTGTAGACAACATCGACCCCACTCTCTACCTCCCAGCTCCTATTCTCCAATGAGCGGTATGTGTAAAAGTATTTGATGCATTGACTATATATAATCTATTAATTATCACCTACAATCTATTAATTATCACCTACAATCATATTAAATACGCATCAATTTACATCCATACATTTTATTGGCACACGCACACACCTCATAGCTTTATAAACATATGTTTAGGATGACTTAAAAATATATGTAGACATAAACGCGAACATTCATACTAATAATAACACACACATATCCACCTATATAAATATATAACTCAGAAAACATAGGTACACACATAAATGCAGAAATAGAGTAATACTCACAACTACATACATATTCCAGCAAAATTAGTTTCCTCCAAAATACATAACACCATTGAAATAGCACATAAACAACAATACTCAATTACCACATCCAGACATATATAATAGAGATGTGTGTATGTACTTATTCACAGAACAATCAAAGGGCTTATCAATTAAATTGTGCTCTGATGAGATATTACTACGGCAGTCTATGGCAGCAGCAGGAGTGCCCTCACCAAGCTTCTTGCCATCTCCTAAAGTTCAACCTGTTATAAAATCACCAACATCCGATCTCATTAACACACAGACACCTCAAAACCTCTCATCTCTTATTTCAGAAAATAATAGCCTTAAGAGGAACGCTAGTTCACACCCACCTTACACAACGTCCTATGACCCAGGAATCTATAGGACTGTACACTCACCTTCCTATGATTCTGAAAGCTACAGGACTACACACACACCACCCTATAATCCATGGAGCTATAAGACTCCACAAACATCAGACATGCGTTCAGTTTCACCTCTCTTACCAGCTCATCAACCTTACACTCACGAAGAAATTTTATCAACAAAATTAAGCCCTCCTAAAGATATATTAATTGGTAAAGAAATAAGATAACATTATAATATTTTTGCTTATACACACAGTCAATTACACATATATTGTACATGTTGCTTATGGCTACCAACTTTATCCATGTGCTTAGGTATAGTGACACACCAATTTACACCTATTCCCAACACTTTTTACAATCCCTTACGATTAGGAACACAACATATATTTACCCTCAAGCAGTTACAATCCTCTACACACTCATAAACTTAATAGTTGCCCACATTTTCCAGAATTCGTTATATCCTTAATATTTCACATTTCTTCACGCACTTTACAATTCTTCACAAGCCTTACATTTCTCAACACACTTTAATATTCCTCTCACTTTAAATTTTTCACCACATTTCATAATTCTCCACACACTCTACAACTCTGCACATACTTTTCTATTCTTTACACACTTTTAACTCCCCATTTAACACAACGAATCTCCCAAATTCAACATTGTTCCCGAATTATATAATATATAGATATTCAAAACTACACAGACACACTAAGCCCCAATTTCCCCTGGAGCTCACCAGCATCATCTATTTCACATCTCAATGATATTGACACACACAAGCTTGGGCGTTCATATACGCTTTCATACACAGAATTTAGGTCTAATGCCTTAATTTCACGGCCCAAAGATAATGAATTGAGTCGATATTTACTAGAAGCCAAACTCAGAAAGAGGAAAGAGTTCTTAAATGAACATATAGATACACACATAGAATTTGAAAAATATAGGATTAAATTATTAGAAGATAGACAAAGGGCACTAGAAAAATTATTTTTTAAACCATTAATACCTGAATTTCTCAAACCCCAAGTATACCTTATGATGCATATACTAAACTTTTAAATATGCGTGTGTGCGTATAGTTGATGAATTCCTTAGTGTACTTGGGTTTTTTTGGCTTATTGTGTAATTGCCTGTGTGATATGGTTCTGGAACTGATTTCCAGTCTGCGTCTCTTTTTGACTTTTGTTATGACTTTGCATGTATATATATTGTGTGTATCTACATTTTATATATAATTTGGTTGTGTTACATAGCTAATTATATGCAGAAAATCTATTCATAAATTTTATAATTTTTTGAATTGATTTGAACTATACATAAACACCTGTCAGATATCATCAACACCACCCGAATTTACACCCGAAAATATATTGGTGCGCCCCCATAAGAGAAACACTTGCCATACAGGTAAATTTAACATTCCAGATACACACAACTCTTGTTTATTACTTTATAAGCACACACACCAACCTTAGGTATTGCCAAGATTTTTCCTATTTCAGATATCTAGAATACGCGTTTATTTGAAAAATTATGCCTTTGTATGAATGTTTGAATATTTTTGTTTTTTTACCAAATTTATCATACTCTATAATAATAAACATTTTTCTATTTTTATCTATTTTTTTGTTTTAGTTGAAGAAGTAGACAAAATAGAAAAAATATTGAAATCAAAAGGATCAAAGATTTTGATTGATAAATTTGACATTGAAATAACAAGGTTAACATCTTAGATAAGGACACCCAACTACCAAACTACACAGACACACATACATAAGGCTTTTATAGAATACATTTACACTCTACTATGTTCATTTTACTCGACTCCTTTTTGCTTACACACTGGCAACCCATAATTACCCCCTTTTTCTCTATGGTTGAAACATTTATATAATTTCATTTACAATCTGTTGCTCTTGTGTGTGTCTAAATAAAACAGAGATAGCTTAAGTTGCCTACTACCTGAGCAATGGCTTAACGATGAAATAATTAACTTTTACATGGCAATGTTACAGGTATTATAAAATTGTGTGTAGAGATTACATTACCCAGCACTGATACCACCCTAAACGATACATACATATACAAGCACCTTAATATAAATAGCATCAATACAACTCATACACACACACTCTAAATATACCTCAAGTCATTTTTACATCATTAAGCATACATATATTCTAATATTCCTAACTTCAACAGGAGAGGGATCATAAATTAGCTCAAGAACGGAGTATGTAAGTTACTCAATATACACATCCAATTCATAAGTTCGCTGCATATACTTAATCTGGAGATTTCTGCAGGATATTACTCATCAAAATATATTTACTCACCTACACATACAAACTCACACTCTTAAACGCTTTCCCACATATTCAAACACACACATATACATAAATCATATCTTAGCTTAATTCCATGTATTCAACTGCCTTCCAGATGTCTGTGCATTTCTATGTATTATGAGTATTAGATGTTTATATTGGTGCATATATAATCAAGTTTCTTGTAAGTGCAGATACGTATTATATCTGCGTGTGTACCAGCACGTGTGTAAAAACACATGTATAAGAAAATTTTTGTGTACACAAGCCAACATAGTACACTTTTTCAAAACACTTATTAGATCCCCACGATGCTTCATTTTCAACACATTTTTTTTTGAGAAATTAATGCCAAGTGTTTTGCCAACATCTAAAGCCTACGACTATCAAGCCGTGCGGGTAAGTCACTATATGATCACAAGTTATACCAACGCCCAATTTTTGACAAACTTAACCTCATAATACCTATAATAAGGAATTTTTCTTAAAATACAAGTAAAATCCTTTTCCTTCCTGGCTCAAACACATTAGAAGTAATGTGATCAATTTTTCACTATTACTTTGCTGCACATACCGTTTGTTTAATACAACAACTCATATATAGACGATCACAAATTGTACATATGCTCACCAATGTTTTACCAGAGGTGGACTTTGAGGAGAAATGTTGATATCTTCAATTTTGATTTTATTTTAATTCCCATTAACATTTCTCAAAGTCATTGGGTGCTGGGATGCCTCAAAATGAGGTATTTATTATAACCACACAACACATGTGAAGCATATACATATATAACTACATTCTAACACCTACACTTGAACATAACAGACGGCACATTTCATACACTTACATCTAAATTCTTGCAATCAGGCCTGGCGAGAGAGAAATGTTTGTTCTAGACTCATTAAATGGAAAGAATGAGAGGTTTATAAACATATACCAAACCTGAATACCTACAGATGTTGAAACCTTGCACACACCCATTTAATATTTATAATACACAGACATCCATGTGTACATTGAATATTATAAACATATACAACAACAACTTTTGCACATTTTAGGTTTTTCTTGGCCATGAAAAAGTATTTGAAAGATGAATATAAAGATAAAAAAGGTAAATTCATTAATTTTGTATAGACTTTATCCAAGCAAATCTTACACATAACAATTTAACACACTAGGCAAAGAACTAGACTGCATAAATGATTGGACCTACCCGAAGGATTATATGAGTAGTGTAAGTGTTCCATGGAGATTATGTTCGTATCAACACGTATATACATACATATATATATATGCCTAATGTGAAATTGAGCTTAATAATCAAATCTAAATCCTATCGTATAATCTCTATATTTTGCATATAACACAAAACCACTTTGTACCCTTAATTTTTATCTGTTTAATTTCTCAATGTTTATATACCCAAATTCACATACACCAATGCAGAAGCATATGTATCATCGATGTTATATATATAAACCTTTGATCAGTCCGAACTCCATTATCAAAGCACACACATATACATGTATTTTTTTTATAATTGTTATAAAAAAATTTTTAGAGTGATTTGTATGAACATAACTACCAACATGTTTTTGCCTTTGCCTATATATATTTGTATAAATGTGAAACTCATATTTAAATATTTATTTTTTAAGCATGATGCTCCTCAACAAAAGAATACCTCTGACTGTGGAGTTTTTATTTGCCAATTTGCCGAGTGTTTGAGTTTTGGTAGCTCGTTTGATTTTACACAAATTGATATTCCTAGTATGCGACTTAAAATGGTTATAATACATATGTATACAAATAAGGATGAATATAATTACACTCTAGATATATAATACATGCGCTATGCGTGTGAAATATTGGTCCATAATCTTCATCTTGCTGCTTTTTAAACACATGTTTAATGTGTATATACAATTTGTGCTTGGTTTATCTATCATGTATATACTATGCTTATAACATGTATGCTACACCTGTGCAACATAAAACTATTATGGTTTTAATATGTATACAAAAGGCACATAATGTTTATACAACATGTAACATATATGTATCATTATAGGCACTACAAATTATTCAAGGATCGCTGTGAAGTTCATTTTAAAGTACAACTCATTAACTCCAATTTGAGCAAATTAATCTCTTTTGAATTGAAGTGATAGATTTGCATAGTTACTCATATCCATAATATTTACGCAAACACAACCTAGTCAAATCCCTCATTGAATTATGTTCTGCAATCCTTATTTCTAAGCATTTACACTACTCTAATGTAGATTATATTGAGCTATAACATTCAATTTTGACTACAGTAAACACCAAGACATATTACATACATCTAACATACCCCTTAAAAATATTCACAACTAGATAGAATTCAACATTTTCAAAACAATTTACTATTATTATATCTTTACATACTCATTTGAAATAAATAAATATCATTTAAAGCACGAAGATAAAAGGACTAGCTATCTATTTTATATATTTATAAAGAACTAGTATTCACGCACTGTCTTGAAATATTCTAGACTTGAAATATTATAAATTAACACAACAATATATTTAGGTATTAGATACTTCTCCTTTCTCTAAGAAATGAATTTTGTACTAGCAACTAAAAATGTGCAATCTTTAAGACTTAAATTAGAATTTACAAAAGATCTAACAATAAACGTTTTATAATATTTCCATTACTGTGCACAGAAAGTTTTTGACACTGTTGTTTACTGAAAGATCACCCTTCTTAATTAGCCTTTAAACAACAGGAATAAAAATTACGATAAAATGAAAACTAAGTAGCCCCGAAGCTACTATTTGGAACAGAATGATCCTATACAAAATATTTACCAAATTGTTGTGACTATGTGCTTTGCAATCCATATGAGCTCGAACATAACTTTTATGAACAGCTAAACAATGAACGAATGTTAAAACATTTCAGTTATAATTTTGCAGCAAGAGGCTTAAACTAAATTTATTTCATATTATTCATAAAATTTAAGTGGAAAACCCCCGTAACTAATCAACTTTAATGGTAAAATTTTTAATGCTTTAGTTGTTTTTCTATTCTCGCCTTACTATAATATTATAAAATCCAACTCTAAATAAATGATTATAAAACATCCAATGACTGAAATCTATTTGAAGTTTACTTAATTTAATAAAAGCACTCTTATTCATATGAAAGCTTAACAAAAAAACAAATTAGTTGTGTTTAAATACTAAATTCAATTCTCTACTTTTGGCTAATAAGTAAGCTCAAATTATTTGATATTGACATTTATCCACTTTAAAATTGACACGTTCCTACTTTCACTTTAATTATTAACTTTTTAAAATTGCTAACAATTTACCATTCATGAAGCGAACACAAGAATCAATTAGAATGCTTTACAAAGTACTTTCACAAACTTGGTGAAAATAATCTCCTCTACATACCACTTTTCATTATTTCATTTAAGCAAAGTGAGCATCTGTGGCTATCAAAAACTGATCTCTTTCATCATATTCATCACCATCTTCAAGAAGATCATCATATTCTTGCTTTAAGGCATCAGCAGGCCTAAATTATATCGAAATTATCAATTAACAACCGAAATTTAGATTTTATAGTGGCTAAGTATAATAGTTGTAACTTTTTCAACATCTATGATATTCTATACTTTATGCATTTTTCATATCCATACCTTCCAGGAACCCTTCCTTTAAAAAAATTATAAGCTGGTATTATAGCTAAAGCTAACATTATAGCACCACCAGCTCCTAAAGCAATGGGTAAATAACTAGAACCTTCTTCACTCTTCTTTTTAGACTTGGAGCTATCACTTGTAGGAGGTCGCCAGTCATCACTTGGTGATTCTTCAGGTTCAGTTTCAGGTGCAGGTATGGGTACTGGTGCAGGTCTCACAGGATTTACAGGTATTGCAGGTCTCACAGGCCTTACAGGCCTTACAGGACTCACAGGCCTTACAGGTCTCACAGGCCTTACAGGTCTCACAGGCCTCGCAGGGGCTACAGGCTCCACAGCGGGAGGTCTCACAGGGGGCAAAGGCCCATCCTTATCATCTTTACATGCTATATTTATCATTTTTTCAGTTGTTAATTTCAATTTGTCGAAATTCGTGTGATAATAAGTATCACAAGTGTTAGCATTAATCTCAGAGCGATTACATCTTACAAATTCGGGTGCAAATTGTGGTGGACTATCATTAGGTTGCACCATAATAATGATGCCTTTATGATATAGTCTTTTTTGATATAATTCATTTGATACTCGCTTAGCTTTTTCTTCTTGTATTTTACCAGTTGGCTTTCCATCTGTTAATAATACAACCCTCGTAAAGGCACTTTGATTGACCTCTTTATCTAAAATTTTTTGAACAAACTCCAAAGCATCTCCTGTATTGGTGGCATATCCATGGTTGTAATTTAACTTTGAAATAAAATCGATTAAATAATCTTTCGATAAACTAAGTGAGTCCTTCCGAGTAATCCTAACTCGTTGAGTTATTGAAAACGACACAACTGTAAAGGGCACCCTTTGATTTTGACTCGTTAAATATTGGACAATTTTTATGGCTGATGGAATTAAATAGGTTCCCCAAGCGTAGGGACCAACACTTGCAGATTCATCTATTAATATAACATATTCAATACTCTTCCTAAAATTACAAACTTTTGTGCCCTGATTTCCTAAATGATCCTCTTGGTTCTCTTTTTGCGTTAATTTGGCGCTGTTTTTTAAATGTAAGTTATTCCCTTCTACCAAACAAAAAAATATACAATTTATTATTCCCAATATAAAAATTTTAATCAATTCGAATAAAATTATTCATGACTTTATATTTAACTCTATACCTATGGTGAACAATTTTGGCGAAACTTTTCTGTTGCGAGTTGTTAGCCATAATGATATTAAATTTATTAAAATTATCCAAATCCTTTGATTCATTGCGAAATTAATATATAAAAAGCAAATTTTCAATCTTTAAGCACTAAAACATGAAATTTATTATAAATGATTTGTCAAATTTTATTTCAAATTTAGCTAGGGTTCAACAAGATAAAATTAGAAAAACAATTACTATTCATACTCCATGAAAATAAATTATTTTAATAAAAATAAACGAACAATGAAAATCTGGGAAATTTTATTATATGAAAATCTTGCATTTCCTCTTATCTTCTTAAATTAAGATATTCCATAAGCAATCTAACAAAGCATAATTAAAAACTTTTATTAGTAATTTGAGAAAATATATTTTTGCTATGTGAAGGGTCTTCTCATTGAAAAAATAAAATTATTAGTTCAATTGTAGAGCCTTAAAATAATTGGAAAATGTTGATAGATTTTTATATAGTATATTAAATTTACAAATTCGCAAGTTGCCATTCATATTTTATATGTGATAGTTTTTAGAATAAAACAAGTGTATATATAACTTTAACAGTTCTAGTAGAATAAGGGGGATAGGATTAGTTTCTATTAAACTAGTTTCACAGCTTTCTGTGATCAAATGACTTTTATTTTCGAAGCATGGTAAACACATTCAAAAATTTTTAGCCCTACTTGAAGAAAATTTTAACTGACATTGAATTATGCTTTAAAAGTATTTAAAATTTAAAACTCTTTTGAGGAACAAAAATACAAGATATTTTTTGTAAAACTTTGAAATTTGAAGGCCAAATTGAAAATTATCCAAAATTGTATTTACTCAATTGCATATAATTGAAAAGTGATTCTTTATAGAAATTTAAAATTTTGTATAGCCATGTCTATATCATTCAGACTAATAAAGTATAAATTCAAATCCTATTAATAATACAAGTGAAAAAGATAAATTTTTTAGCTTGGGAACTTGGAAACTTGTGAGTCTTTTTTATTGCTAACTGGAGACGCTCTAGTGAACATTGGCTAATGCTAAGCTATGTTGCGATTTTAAATCAAGATCATTGAGAATGAATACAACTGAGTGATCAACTTGAGTTTATGAGGCATATAATAAGAAAAAATGTGGCAATCGTTTATTTTTGGGAGTTTTATAATTTAATTGTGCTAACAAGTTTGTATGATGTGAGTGGTTTTTTATAAATATGTTTAAGCTCAAATTTGTAATTGAATTTATCCAGTTGTTAAGTATTCTATTCAATTATCAAGTAGTTTTAACTTTAAATTCTATAGGAAGCTCGATAATATAGCATTATATCGGATATGTGCACCAATCTATAGTAATTTAATTAAGTCTATGTTTTAAAGCTACTCAGATATAATATAAACCAAATTAACTTGCTCGTTAATGCTCATGTACTATTATCTATTATTAGATCCCGATTATTTCACCAAATCCTCAATTTTTTCCTTTTTATTTTGTCAAGCTATGTCTACATCAGTCATAATTATGTTCAGGAGTTAATAACCGAATAAATGTGAGTTTGTTACCCATATCTGCTTGTATCTGGCATCGGGTTGTAAATTTTGAGTGGTTTTTGTGTCGATAATTAATCTTTGTTCTTAGTGCTTTGCAGTTGTATCAGACTTACATTGTAATTTTGCAATTATAGTTGCTGTTTAAATTAATGTAAATAAAACTAGCTACTATGCATGAATAATGTTATTGCTCTAGTTAATGTTCTTTGTAGTGTTGGGTTTGCTTTTATATGAATAAGCCATTGCACAGCGGTCAGCCATGTTTTCAGAGTTAATTTTTATTGAGATAAAGTACATTTTATATTTTTACCATAATTCTGTTTTTAGTTTTCAAGACTCCATGGTCAATTCTTTTCATATTGGTGATTGACAAGTTTCTTGCATATGTGTAACTTACTTTTCGTCCCTTTCGGTTTGTAGATTATGTAATTCATTTTTTATAGTTACTTTTCTTCCACTTATACTACTGTACACCGCATAGTGCTATTTAGTTGAAATTTTGCTTTAGCTTTGATGATACTTGGGATAAGTAATACGCTTCACAAAAGTCCATGGTATAAAATAATTCACCTAGTTCAGATACAATCTAACAAGGTATGCTGGGAATGTGCTAGTAAGGTACTCTAAAGGGTATCTTGTGCTGAGCTTATTTTAAGGTATGTTAAAAACCAAAACTATGTGCATTAGGTAAAAATCAAATAAGTGTTATATAATTCATCCATGGGTTCCTATAATTTTTTTAGTAAAATCGCTTTTTTCTTCTTTTACTTTTTAATTTTTAATATCACTCCAACAATGATAAGCAACTAGCAGCTAAGCAAAATAAGAATTTTTTTAAAAAGTGACACCACTCTACTTTGGAATTGAAACAGAATGTCCACCTTCACTTCAAAAAATATACTAGTAATTCTAATGAGTAGGCTACAATAAGTTATAATAGGTGCAAACTAACTAGGCTGAGCGGCAATTGATGAGTCTTAGTAATAAATGACATCTCAATTAATGTGTAATAGATATTCTTTAGTAATGCTGACACGAGAGTGTTATATAGTTAATCTACTATACTATAATAAAGTATGAAGCAAAGATTTTTTGCATTACTGAGTAACAATTGTTACGACTTCAAGAAATTCTTATATTTGTATAATTATCCCAAGAACAAAAAAGACTAACGCAAGAGAGAATAAACTTTTCAAAAACTTTTGCTTCTAACATATAAGATTTTGGTCTTAAGGCTGTTAGATAGTTTTTAACTTTTTTGAACCATAAAAAAATGAGCTCATTAACAAATTTATTAGCACACTTTTCTAGCTAGTCTCCAAGCGCTTCAACCCAAATTTTCTCGAAACTAGTTAGCTAGAAAGTTATCTCCGAAAAATCGTCCTGTAGAATAACTAAGTAGATTAAGCCCACTTCCAGCAGATTTTACTCTACTAGCTATGTAATAAGCTCTAACAACGAGTAGTGTGCATAATAATTTTTTACCAAAATAGCTAAAAATAACACAGAACTTCAACTATCTCTGAGATACAAGCTACTACACTACCAACTGAACGTACTTATGTTAATCGCACAAGTCTAGTTTGGGGTATAGTCGGATTAATTACAAGAGCACATGTAACCTACACAAGGCTTAGGAAATAAATGCTTTTCTTATTTCAATTTTCACCAATTTTACATTTTTAAATTCACAAGTTATATTAAGCAGTTCAACCGTACTGAGTATCATATATTAATTTGTTTATTTATCCATAAAAATTTTTTACTGCAAAAGTCTGAGCTTATTACTTTTCACACAATACATGGCCTGCTGTTTTAAATTTCATGCTTAAAGTGTGGATTCAAGCTTTGTCGTAATTTATTTCACAAAAGATTAAATTCACAAGCAATAATTAATCTGACAATTTTAGACTAGGCCCAAATTTAGCTTTTTTCAGGAAGTGCTGAGCAATGTCCAATAAAAATATATATACAAAACTGAAGCTGATCTGCACTTATAGGCCTTATATTATATATATTTCATAAAAACACAAAAATTTTCACTTTTCATGAACCTTTTAAACCTACTGGCCTACCGCACCTTGATAAATAATGATGTCTTGTAATCCTGCAATCAATAGTTGTGATCAAGGACACTCCCTTTTAAGCAAATTTTATGCATTTTTAATATGGCTTTACTTCTCATTTATATAATCACATTAATCCATCCTTTTAACATCAATTTGTTTTACCATAAAACAAATTAATAATAATTCAATAAGTCATTGAATTAATATTATGCTTTTTGGTAACATATACTTTTCAAATTTTATTTTATCACACTTTTAACAATTTCTTTCTTGACATAGGTTATCTTCTCCCGATTTTTTAGTCTTACTTTCATTTAGATCAACACAACTTTGCATTCGAAATCCATAATCTCTACCTGAAATTAATCAACAAACTGCCCCACAAATAGACCTATACATTTGATGGTAGAGGTTGACTAGAATCATAAATTTCTTACCTAAAATTGACTAGCCTCATTATGGAGGCTAGATTTAGTCTAGTTATATTCTATGGAATATCCTTGTAAAGGGGAACAAATTGACGAATTCCAATTTCAATCTAATAAGGATTTCGCTAACCCTTAATACTTTAAATAAGAATACGTTTATAATTCTCAGTAACGTAGAAATTCAGCCTTTTATAAAATTGATCTTAAAGAATTAATTTACGTATCATAAAAATTTTATTAAGAGTTTAAGCTTTAAAGAGCAAGGGATCATCACTATATATTGTAATCTAATCCAGCAAGCACATATGCCCTATGTTTATTAATGTTTAAAATTTCGGGAAAGCCATATGCTAATCAATATACCTATAAATCGAAGGTATTATAAGCTAAAGGTAGTACCTAATGAGTGGGCTAAGGCTTTTCCAAGGCAGGATGAAGATCGAGTAGATTATTTTAGCCCACTTGAAGAATATTTAAGCACAGTTGGTAAAAATAAAAAATTGGAGAAAAGAAATTATCGTAAGGTTGTGGAAAACTTAGAAACGATAAAATTTTTAAAAGAGCTTAGATGGAAAACTTGGGATCATAAAAACTCTGAATTAGGTTTTGATGCTATAAAGAGAATCTTTAAAAGCTATCCTAAATATAAGGAAACAGTTGTTTTTAGCAAAGAGGAAAGACAGGGCAGGGCATTGACGAATCTACAAGGGAGGAGACTAAATTCTTAATGGAGCATTTTGAAATCCAGAACACCTTTAAGGTTATAATTTTGAAGGAAACATTGATTGGTTAATTTATTCGACTCTTGACGTCAATTTGTTTTTTCTAAAGAATTTATGTATTTGTTATTATATATATATAATAATTGAATCCTTAAAAACACAGTTTACACATTAATGAAGCTAACAAGTGCATATTGGCAGATATCATTTTATGGCGACTTAATTATAAAATTGGCAACACATGCTCACATAAAACTGAATATAATTGACTTTCAGATATGACGTTTTTAAATTAATTAAATTTATGCACAAGACTTCAGAGTTAATGTATGATTTTATATCAATATGGAGAGGAGTACAAGGGAGGGATCTAAAAGATGGCATCGATTTTTTTTTTCTCGAAAATACTGAACCCTACAAGTTGGAGAGATGGGACTACATCAAAAAAAGTTATATGAAAAATTTCTATATAAAAGTGAGACACTGATTATAATAAGCATAGAAAGCGTGTATCTGAGATACTATTGTAATTGTATAAGCATTATAGCCTTAACATCTACTTAATTTTTACTATTTTGAATAGGATTTTTGCTTTTTTGTGTTTTAGAATTCTCAAACCTTTTACAATGCACTAGAAAGCAATGATATAAATGAAATTGTAGCTTTATATTCACATATGGAAGATATAGATTTTAATCAATGTTATAAAGGACTAAGCCATTACAAAATTGAATTATTGATGGTTTTCTTGTGAAAATATATTTATATGTCTATGGTAAAAGATAAGCAATTTGTCTTTTTGATAACATAATATTTAAATGACTAAGTTTAAATCAGGAATGAAAAAAAAATTGTTAAAGGTTATACTAATTTAGGTATGTTCGCATTTTAAACTATAACATGTTCAATGTATGTATCTCAATGTTATGAGGTGGTTGGCCAAAGTTAATGAAATTAAACAATGGATGAACCCTTTAAAATTTTACAGTAAAATTCTCGCTTACACTGGATTATTTGTATGCGGTGATAAAGCTTTTTACGACTGAGCTAAGTCACAAAGTTGTTGTAAATTTTCCTAATTTTGGTTTTGATTATGACAACCTTAATGATCCAATTTGTCGGGAAAAGCAATTTAAAACTATCTACGACAAGCTTCCAAAGTGGATCCAAGAAAAATATGAGGCAGTGGGTTAGATAAAAGAAAAGCTAGTTTTCATAAACCAAAGACCAGTAGTTGTGTTAAAAGAAAATCTTGTCCTTGAAAGTTTAGAAATACTTAAAGATAGCAGATACCAGAATGAGATATATTTGAGGCGTCTTTTAGAATTGGTATTAAGTTATATATTCTCTGATAAAAGCTAAACTTTTAAATAAATTGTGTTCAAAGCTAAATAAATATAATGACAAAGAAATAGTCGATTTTTCTCAAATGATGCTTGATAAATACCCGACCAAGTTTGCTAAGGCTTCAATTAAGATAAACGATAAAGATATAATTGAATCTAACTTATTTGGACTAAGGACTAGAGAAACATCTTGGTTTCAAGGTTTTGTTGCTGTTAATTCTGATAAACTGTCAAGGGAATCTGTAGCTGTTTTTTTTTTCGGGAGTTTCAGATTTATGAAAGGAAACTGAAAGAACCTACATAAGGAAACATACTTTTTAAAGTTGAAATTAAATTCGAAAATATTGTTAGCATGCAAAACAGATTAATATATGTATTTTTAATTTTCTTAGAGCGAGTATATACTTTCCAAAAAGTTTGTTAAGAATCTAAATTGTTTTATGATGAATCATTTCTTGGTTTGATTACTTTAATTGAAACCGAAAAAGTTTTTTCATAATGCTAGATTTTAGTTTTATAGCAAATTTCATTTTTTAGGCCAAGAATAACTATTTTACTCATAAAAACATCGTTATAGACACAATTCTTTTGCTTATATTTCTGCTACACAACACACTAGTTAGCTTTTCAAGCAAGTTTCACTTTAGATAAATAACGCGTGTTAATTTTAAAAAAACTATATAAGTCACATTCGAACATCATTTTGATTAAGAAACTACCAGCTTACGTTTTGAATAATATCTGTTTAGTTAATGAATATATAAGCATCGTCTTGGCTCGCACAACGATGAAGGACGCAGCAAATTGCGATAAGCAATGTGATATGCAGAATTCAGGGAACCATTAGATATCTGAACGCAAATGGCGCTCCTGGATTTATCCAGAAGCATATCTATTTCAGTGTTTCTTAATACCCCATGACTCATTTTGTACTATAAATAATTAAATTATTAGTATGCATATGTTAAGTTGTGTGAGTGTTGCTATTTTATGTTTGCACCACTTAGAAAATCTTATATAATAGGTTAAAACAACCAAATTATATGAAACAAAAATTTTACTTCTTAAACAATAGTATCCACATCAGCAATTATGATTGAAGTTAAGTCATGATTGTGGCTGTAGTACTAAGGATAAAGTTGTAAATAAAAAATACAAATGTTAAAACCTGAAATCAGATGGGGCTACCCGCTGAATTTAAGCATATTATTAAATGGAGGAAAAGAAAATAACTATGATTCCCTTAGTAACGGCGAGTGAAGAGGGAAGAGCACACAGCAAAAATTCAAGGCTTATAGCCAGCGCAATTATAGTGT
>JADHZB010002030.1:0-5000 GCA_015657535.1 Nephromyces sp. MM_2019 | reverse complement strand
CGCAATTAGATAATATTATTTAACTTTACCATTGTATCAGTCTTGAGTGGTGCTTAAATAGTTAGCCTATGGCAAAGGGTCAATAAATTACATTTTCTCGAATAAAACTTCAGATAGGAATGAAATATGGGTATGAAAACAAAGTAGTGCCTCAAGGTATCAAGTTTTATGGAAAGATAAAGCAAATAAATATGCCTCTAATCTAAATTACCACATTTAGCCCTCTAAATTTTTTGTTTAATTTTTCAGATTAAATGAGGTACTCAAGATTCAAACGAGAACTATAACTAGATCTCGCCCAACTGTAAAATCAAGAATTAACAGATAAACATGACTTAGATCTTGATTAATTGACTCTTATTGCCTTTCATAAAGTCTAATAATGTTATTTAACATGTCTTAGCTAATAATAATATATAAAACAATCTATGGCCTAGTTTACAGATTCTCTAGCCGTAAGTATAACACTACATTTTTCGTACAAGTTATAAAGATGTAACATTATGAATTGTTTATACTTTATTCAATTTTAACTAAAGGTTACGGAAAGTGATTCATTTTCCCATAAATAGACCTATAGAACTTGAAATAATCCTAATCGAAAAATAATAAAAATAATCAATGATAAATGCATAAAGCGTGGAGATAATTCAATAGCCTCCACACTTTATTATCGTCTTTTTGTTGTTTTTTAAAATATTTAATTACAACAGTGATGATATGTAATTTCGCATTGGTTTCGAATTAAATATTATTATTCTGGCTCGTGCTAAACATTGTATTAACTTATGAAGGTGAGAAAAAGTGTCTTTTAGTTTTTTTTCTAAAAAATTTTGGTAGTGAGGTAATGAATTAAAAACAAGATTCTTACACTTTTTTCTAGGTTTTATTTTTATAAATAAAAAACGTTTTTGAAAATAATACAAAAGATTATTTCAAAACTGTTTTCAATCTTTTTTTATGTCTAGCACACTTTCTAATACAATTAGCCTAATATTATATTTCTGTGTAATAAAGTTTTTTTTCTATTTACGATTTTGTTTTTGCGAACCCAAGGCAAAATTTAATTCGTTTAGATTTCGCTCCCGCATCACACTTTTTCGAACTTTTAGATTCAATCTCATTTCAAGAAAACCCTTAAAGCTAATACAGTCTTAACCCAATTACTAAATTATTAATCTTCATTTACTCTTGACTCTTTTATTGCATAAATCTTCTTAATGGATTTCATTAGTAGTAGTAATCATGTTTCGCACTACTTGCTATTTTTACATCTGTCCTAAATGATTAAAGTTAATAAAAACTGTGGTTTTTTTGGCTCGTTTATTCTTTATCTTTGTGTTTGATATTATATCTATTCTATTCAATATCCCATGTATTCTCTTACCAGAATTATCAATCAGAAGCTTCTCGAAATAGTCTAAGTTAGCAAATTGTATCTCACTTCAGTGTTAGCGTAACGCATGTTTAGAAAAGTGTCCCAAATATCTTAAGATAATTATTTCAACTAGTTTCAACTTAACAGAGCTATGATAGCTTTAATCCCAGATGAATATCAATGATTTATTGTCAGTTAACAGAACTATCTCAATGACATAATTTTCACAGCCTTCAGATTTTGACATTCTTTTACTCCTGGGCTTTTAATCATTTTTGTTAGGGTTATGCATAATTATGTAGTTTTTATATTCAGCAATCAAATTTTATATTTCATTAAGTTTGTGTACTAGTTATATTTTCATTTACTTCCCTACAATCCTTAGGTGGAATATTTATATTTGTATTGTTAATATTCAGTGCAGTCCGGAAGCATTTTCGGACAATTATTTTTATTATTTTTTGCTTTTTTATGATACTTCCTTGGTTTCAAAAATTTATTGCCTTCGTGTTATTCTTTCTTTATTTCCAATTTTTTATTTTTAGTACTATTTGAGTTTCGTAAGAAACCATCTTTACCTCTTTTTAATTCCCTTTTAGCTAACCCTTTTTGTTCAAGCACTCCTATCCTTAATTTCTATGGACTTAGGTATATTTTAGCTGATTCACTGTCTTGACATCTGATAAATGCAATGTAGAGTCTAACCGTACCATTTCTAATTTCTTTGTCTCTAGTTGGCAAAAAATTATTTTGTGATAATTAAGTTCTTTTTCCTAAGCATTTCCACATAAACTAGATACGTTTGTAATTGGATGTAGAGTGAATAATTTATTAAATCAATTTCTCCTTTTTTGATTATTTTATACAAACATCTCCGAGAAAAGGTTTTGTTCATGCATAATGTAACTTCGAATTATACATATTATAAATCTCCAAAGGGAAAATAATAGTTGTCTAATTCGAAAGGAACAATTATAGTTATATATCTCCAAAAGGGATACTAATAACTCAATGATCTTTTATCTAAATTGTTAGATTTATTTTTATGGTATATTATTATAAAAGTCTACATGATTGTGTAATTGATTCAACTTTAACTTGTAATTAAAAAGAGCTGTGTAAGAAAGTATGCTTTATTTCATTGATATTTCTGTGACGACTTATAATTTATCTTTATGAATGGAGTGGTTGGTCAATCTCTTGCTTCTATAAATACAGTCATTATATTGATTAATTGTATACTTCACATGATTTCTTATTACAATATTATGCCATCCGTAGAAACTCTTCCTTTTATATTGAATTTCTAACTTCAATTCATTTACAATTTTTGTGAGTTTTAGATCTAGAACACATGATTTTTTTTATGTAGCTAGGGTGGGATTTTAATGTATTTGCATTTTTGACTTTATTTTGATGCACTGAATGTATCCCACATAGCAATGTGTGACAGTAGCATCTATCCGTCAATTTACTTTGCTTCATTAAATTTGAGTTTTTAGCCTTAGCATTAATTATTTATGTATATGTTCCATTCATCTCTCTCATAGTGGGAGATATCAAATAAGTAATCTAGAGCAGTCATTTATTTCAATCTCTATGAATAGAGCCTCCTTAAAATATTTGAAAAATATTTTAATAATTTACGAATTAAAAACATTCAAATGAATTCTTATTATTTTATAAGTAGTAATTTAGTTTCGCCCTGAAAGCACAAAAATTTTAAAGTCTCAAAATTTAAATGAAAAAATTTTTTTTTTTTATTATTCTAATTAAGTGAACTTTAAATTACCTTAGATATTAAGGATTTGTGATAGCGGCTCCTTTCCTATTTGAAATGTTACTAATTTTGCAGTTAGGTCTACTAATGTTCAGCAAATGAAACTTTTAAAAATGAAGATAAGGCTTTTAAGACAACTGATAGTCATACTATCACTTACATGTGCTATGCGTGCCCAAATTAAGTTAATAAAACCTTGTGAGAACAAAAGATTTCTTATCATTTAATTTGATTTATTCGACATGACTTAATAATTAGTTTTTATATCTCTATATTTTATTTATGATCAGCTAAGGAAGATTATAGAGAAATTAAAGCCCCTCTCAAAGCTGCCTTTAAGGAGTTCAGTGATATTAATAGACTATATAATAAAAATGAGTTTTTAAAATATAAAATTCATCCCTATGACTATTATATATCTGAGGATAGCACCTCAAATAATAAAGAGGAGGATGAGCAATGGAAATATTTCTACAACAACCATTTAAAAAGATCCTTTCAAGATCTTAATGTTTTTAATGAGGTATGTACTGGGCTGACTGATTTGCTGATTTTCAAGTCCCTAAAATCAAAATAATAATACTTTTTTTATGGCCAAATTAAGGATGTAAATAATTTTTAGTTACTGCTTTCTTTGATCAAGCACCACTTCCATTTTTAATAAAATTTATATTAAAAATATTCTTCAGTCTGCCTGGGTAGTTAAATATGGACCCAGCGTCCTTACCAGATATTTAGAAGTTGTTTATAAAAACCAATCGAATCCTGCGCTCTTTTCGCTTATATTTGAAAATGAAGAATTGCTTTCCGAATTATTTAAACGCCTTTACAAACTTAATCATTGTTAGTTCTCTTAGATAGACATAAGATGAATTTTTCCTTTTCTCTATAACTAAAATTTAGAGTTATAACTTCTTATACAGCTAATTGTTATTCCAAGTATGTTCGTAAATTTGGTTATCTTTATAAAAGAGGTAAATTCCATTGATTTGTTAGAAAAATTAGATGATATCAGAGATGCTCGGGAAATTACAATATGATCTCCTAAATTTATAAAAATATTTTACGTACATTCAATGCCATCATAAATAGTGCAAAAGTTTATTTACAAAATTAATCTTTAGTTGGTATTCTCTTAAAGATTGAAGGTGCGTACAAAAGTGTGGATATAAGTTTTGAAGGAGTTGAACCAGTAAAAATGATCCCTGGAATATTTTCTCATGCTGAATTTGTTAACAAATATACTATGGGATCTGAGCAAGAATTAATCATGACATATTGTAAACTATTTTTGCAAAGAAACAAACACTATGATCAATTATGTTCAAAGATCACTGATGGTCGCGAAATTCAAAATATAGTTATAGAACGAACTTATTACACACTAAATTTGGAGCCTGATAAGTGGATACAGATTTATCCAAATAAAAATATAGATGATATAGATTTTTCAAAAATGCTGATAGATAATACACCTCAATTTACACTAAATACCGGTCGTAAAAGAAAGGCTGAACAAACTTCAGCAAAAAATACTGAGCTAAACTCCGAGACTTTAAAATTATTGGAGAAATTAAGCAACTCCCGATATGTTGGTACAAACCAAATAATGACTAAGGATGTCTTGATGAAATTGTTTGACGATCCCTACCTTAAATATGAAGAAACGATTGTTTTTAGCAGAGCGGAAAGAGAGACTTGTAATATACAGATGAGTGAGAAAACTCAATTTTTAAGCAAGCAATTCATTATCCCACAAACCTTTAAGGTTATAATTTTGAAGAATTCTAGTATCGGTTAGAATGTTTGGTTCTTAATATCAACTTGTCTTTTTTCAAGTGT
>JADHZB010002027.1:0-13028 GCA_015657535.1 Nephromyces sp. MM_2019 | reverse complement strand
TTGTTTGAGGGTGTTGTATGTGTGTGTGTGTTGTTTGAGGGTGTTGTATGTGTGTGTGTATTGTTTGAGGGTGTTGTATGTGTGTGTAGGCCAGTATGTGGATCATCCAAATGGTTTCTACCTAAATCTTGTGCTGTGTGTGTGTGTGTAAGATTGAGTGATTTGCTTTTATTATTATCTATATTAAAGAGGCTAAACTCTTGGGGGTGTGTGTAAAATTCATGAGATGTTGTGTGTGTATAATTAAACAAGTCAAAATGTGTAGGGAAATATGTGTGTGAGAGAAATTGTTGATATTTTTGGAAAAATGTGTATGGTTTTGTGTGTATATCCCATATAAACTCCCCATTAGGTAATATAGCATTTATACGGTTTACACACATCCTGAGAAATGTGTTAGTTCGATGTGTAGGTATTGCAAAGGGGGGTATGTGTGTACAATGTGGTGGTGGTGGTGTTTTATATGTTAGTGTGTTGTTGTGTGTGTGTGTTAACAGTCTATTTACATCGTAAAATGTTAGTAAATTGTAATCTCTATCTTTAGCCCAAAGTTGATGTATAATAGAGTTTATGGGGCGAAATAAGTGTGTAGATTGGTCTGAGTAAAATAAACGAATTGTGTGTAAGTTTGTTTGATTTTTAAATGCTTGTGTGTGATCTCTAAATCTATAATGTGTGTGTAGAATTGAATCAGATTGTTGAGTGTATAAAGATGGGGTGTGTTTAGTTTTTGTGGGTTGTGTGTATTGTATATGTAGGGATGTGGGTTGTGTGTATTGTATATGTAGGGATGTGTGTTTTGTATGATGTGTGTGAGAGGGTGTGTGGTGTTTATGTAAGGATGTGTGTAAGGATGGGTGTGTGTGTGATTGTGTAGAAAAGAGTTTGTGTGTGTTGGGTGATATAGGGCTTCTAAATAGAGTGTTGAACTGGTAAGCAATCGGCTGTGTGTAAGGATTTCTATGAATCGTTTTATTCAAAATATCTTGTATATCAGTTAGTCCATGTGTGTAAAATAAATTGGAAATTGTATCCAAATGGTTAAAGATTGATTGGTGTGTGTGTGTGTTGAAAAAGGGTTTTACCCTATGTTTGTATAACTGAAATTTCTCTGGTGAAATGTGTGTAGATTGTACAAAATAATTAAGCCTTATTAGGCTCAAATAAAGTGTTAGGATATACACACGATTATAGGTAAGCATCTTATATTTGTGTGTAAGTACATAGTATAATTATTTAATTTCTTGTGTGTATTGGTGTGTAGCCCTTTCTATTTCATTTATTTTATAATGTAAACAAAATGATTGGCCATAAGACATTGGGAAGTTGACTTTATATGTATAGTGTGTGTGAAGTACTTTTCTGTATATCTCTGTGTGTGTATGTCTATTAATTCAACCAACTGTCCAGTGTGTGTAGGCACTGATCCTAGATACATAATAATTAATATATAATTATACATATATTGTAATATCAGTTATGAATGCGTGCATGTTTGTGCATATATATATATATATGTGTGTGTGTATGAAATACATGTGTTTATGTTTTCAAGTGTGTGTTTGAGTGTATATATGTGTGTGTGTATGAAATACACGTGTTTATGTTTTCAGGTATGTGTTTGAGTGTGTGAATATATGTGTGAATATATATATGTGTGTCTAAACATGTGTGTATAAACATATATGTGTATGTATTAGTTTATATATATATATATATATAGTTAATATGTGTATATCCTATTGATTGATTTCTGTGTTTGAAAGGCTATGAATTTTGTAATTTCAAGGTATAATATCTTTACATATATAGGTATTAAGTATTTCTAGGGAAGTGTGTGTTAAGTATATATATATGTTTTTTTGAATTTATTTGCTACACACTAAATCAATGGGTGGAAATTACATAAAAATTGATGATTGTTGTGTTGAAAAAAGTATGTAAATGTGTAACCTATAATCAGAGTGAGTTATTGTGAGGATGAATCATCAAACAAAGGTAATTGTGTGTAAATGTGTGTGTAAAATATAATTAATAATACCTGTTAGTTTATGGGGTTTTCTTCATTGAATGGTAAAAGAGTAATTCAATCATTTTTAATTGAAATATCTAAAAATGATCATTTATAAGATATGTTGAAATGATTTGATAATTTAATAATATATTCAGACATACCTTACACACAAAGACCATATATTAATAATTTAACAGTATACAATACTCCTCAATGTACACACACATATAAGTGTATTGATAAGTACCCAAAGTTTGTTTACACACACTTAAACATATATCTTATTCACAGAGGCAAGGCCTTGTTGCTATACATACCACAAATGTTGTTGATGTTAAACTGCAGGGCTATTAGATACATACCTTTAGACAAATTCTTAAACACACACATACACACCCATACACATATACATCTTATGATTGACTCTGCTTTAAATAAGTTAAACCTTCAACTAACTTAACCTTCATTATATTTTGTCAACATATCTTGGCTCAAAATTAATTATATTCATTATACTCAAGGAATATAAACAAATAATTGGCCTTAGTATGAATACCAACAACATAATTACATACATTTCTGATTATCCCTTCACACACACTTGGCCTATATCTACTCCAAAAGTTATCATAGCACACATCTCCATCTGCTGATATTGATTCCTGTTAAAATATTGATTACCTCCACCGAGCTTTACCTACACATAAAAGCCTTCTATATATAAATCCCTGCTCACACACTGCTAATCTATAAACATATACCTATCTAATATTATCTAGAAACACACCTATACACACCCCTATATAGACATACCCAATCACACACACATATATAATTACACATCCTCACCTCTCTATATACATATACATAACTATATAAGCTCACCTCTAGGTACACACACACCCTACTTACATATATCCCTACCTAAACATACATCTACTGAATCACATAATTATATATACACACCCCTATATAAACACCCATCTATATACACAATTCATACACCTGTATTTTTGATATATGGAAGGATTAAATCCCCACATATCCAAAATCAACATACTTCTATTAACTTTAAGCAAAACAGAATTTGTATTTGAAACACCAAATCCGAATATAAAGATCGGAAATATCAACTCACATAATTACATACAGATATCCTCCTGTGATATTTCTAATTAGAATAAACTTAGTGCAATTATACTTAACCAATTATAGACCAGCAAAACCTTTTCAAACTATGACTCAGCGCAAAATTTCTTTCTCTGTAAACAAAGCTAAACCAACACCTACCCCAACAGTTTCAACCCCTGCTCCACCATCTATATTTAGCAATGACACTTATGATGAATCAATAGATACACCAACCAATTACTGGAAGAATATTCATTCATTCAACAACAAAGAAAGTGAAGTTTGTGAACCTATTAACAAAGATCTTCGATCTAACACAAAATCATCTGATGATGAGGATGAAAGTTTTGGAATAGTAACTTCACCCAATACCAAAAACCAGCAAAATGGTGGTTTGTTTATACCTGCTCATTCACCATCAAATCCTTCACCTAATCATGGCCTACTTATACCAGCAAAACATAATGAAAAACCTGCACAATCACGATATATATCCAATATCAAGCACACGAGCAAACGCCGAGAATTAGAATTTGAATTGATTAACGAAAAGAAGATCCAAAAAGAGAGGTTAGAAGACCTGGAAAAACATCCTGACAAAGAAGTTTTTGTTACTTCAGCTTATAAGAAAAAATTAGCAGAACGACAAAAGTTTAAAGAAGAATTAGATGAACAAGATAGAATTGATCAACTGAAAGATGTGTCCAAACAATCCGATTTGTCAGCATTTCATTCATCATTACTATCCCGCGGCCAATCCACTCGATCAAAAGGAGCCATGGATCCAACTTCATTCTCACAAGCCAATAACACTAGTTCATCTCATTCGAGTACTCTTGTAGATTCAATACCTGCTAAATTATCACATCCTGATCAAAAAACTTCTACACAATCCAATATACAAATTAATGAGCCTAAAAATAATGAAGTTGGTAAATCTGTTGCTTCCAAAACCGAATCAAATAAAACAAATTCTCCCGATTTTACTAAAAAGGAAGAAGAAATTGACCAAGAAAAAATCTTGACTAAACAAATGGGAATCAAAAGAAATTTCGAAAGGAATCCTACTGAAGAAGTAAAGAAAGTAAAATCTGTTGACGACTCTGCAACACATTCTCCATCACCCATAGTCCCTCACACCAATACAACAACACCCAAAACTCCTTCAGCAAGTCCACCAGCCCCAGAAATCCCTACAGAAGAAGAAAGAATAGCAAAGTTGGAAGCAGCCAAGGCGCGCTTCTTAGAAAGGAAAAAATTACAATCATCTTAATTAGAATAAGGCTACAGGTCTTACTAATCATCACACCAAGGGACTCTTTTTCTGATAAATACTTTTTTTGATCAAAGAGAGAAGATTCCTTTGCTATAAAAACATTCAATTTTCCTCATTTTTGTAAATATATACCCCAAATCAAGATAAAGACACTCTTTTGTGAAACTATGATACTAAGAATCCCTCGGTGCTCCTTAGCTATATACAAAATAATTTCCTATCTTCATTTCTTTCAAATTATATGCGGATCTAATGTGTCAAAAGTTATTTTAACACCCCCATCCCTCGCTCCAATATTTTTAAAAATACTTCAAACGAGATAATTGATTTTATAGAAATCACCCTAAAAATACTATTTTATTCATAGGAAAATGAAGTACATACACATCAACAACTTATAAATTTAATTTTTTCGACAACCTTTGTAAATATACAAAAGTTTATATAAAATTTCAAAATTACAAAAGTTGTATATACAGATATACATGATAGGATTGTTAAGATGCAAGATATATTAGCAAATTTTACATCAACATTTATCTTTTGTGTTTATGTGTGTGTATGTGAAGCTTTTTGTTTTTTTTATTCATTTACATATATATATATATTTGTGTGTGCTTTGATTATATATAACTTCGAGATATAAATAACTATTACATTTATTTTTTTGAATTAATTGTTATATCTGTATATAATTATAAAATTATATTGAATTTGTTTTGTATATAAATTTGTGAGTAGTTAGTGTGTTTATTATGTGATAATCTATAATTGGGACAAGATGTGTGTGACTAATTTCAATTGAGATTGTATTATTTGTGTGTGTATTTTTAACTAGTTACACATTTGGGAATATAGCTGTATACATATTTTCAGTTTATTATGAATACACATTTCTGTGTAGGTATTTATAACATCGTTTTGAAAATATGTGTGCAATTGTGAAAAGGAGTTTTAAGCTGTGGCAATGTGTGTGTATTAGTGATAATATATGTCTGAAGCTGTGATAATATGTGTGTGTATTTGTAATAATTTGAGTGTTTATTTATAATTGTATATGTGTGTAGTTATAACAACCTGTGTATTTCTAGTTATAATGATATGTGCACAGCTACAAATTTGTAGTTTCAATTTATTTTGTGTGTGGAGTCATGACTTCAGATAAGTATCACGGACTTAAGACTGCGGTTGTATATATATTTATGATAGTGTGTATATATGTGTTAATGACTTTGTAGATATGTAGAGTATGACTGCATGTGTGCGTGTGTGTGTGTGTGTGTGTGTGTAAGCATATGTAGGTATAATCTATAAGTGTCTTAGGGCCACGATAATTTGCACACATAACAGATTATTGTTATCTATTGTTTGTGTATTTATATATGTTTCAATTTAAAGTTCAACTTGTCTTTTAATTATGATATAATGAGTTTGAGCAATATCAAACAAATTGAAATTACTTTTAATTGAATTATTTATTTGTTTTGGTTAGTGTGTTAACCTTATAATTTCATTTTCCAATGATTTTTTTCTCAAATTAACTACACACCTTCTCTAGTTGATTTTTTGCACTCTACTTTTTAATACACACACACGTTCCTAATTGCACACACTTGATTTTTTGCACTCTATTTTTGAATACACCCACCTTAATTGAAGCACTAGTTGAATTTTTGTACTCTATATTTTAACACACACACACTTTTTTAATTAAATTACCTATGCTTGATGTTTTATACTCTATACATCAGCATACATACATTTTCCTATTTAAATTACATACATCCTGTAGTTGATTTTTTGCACTCTATATTTCAATATGTACATATTTTCCTAATTAGACAAACTAGTTGAATTTTTGCATTCTATAATCCAATTCACACACTTTTTCCTAATTAAGTCACACACACATTCTATTTGATTTTTTACACACTGTAATTCAACAAACACATCATCAAAGTAAGTTGTTAAGAAAAAAAAAAAAATTTTTGTTGAATTTGACACATTTCAATAACTTGAAATTTCTTAACAATTCATGTACATATATTTTTTAGTAGTTTTCATATATAAATACATATATATATATATAGTAACTGTTTGATTTTGAGTTGGATAATATAATTAAGATTTGATTATAATATAGATAAGAAAAGACTGTGTGTATCTTTTTTTATGTGTTTGCTTGTGTGTGAAAGTATATTTATAAATGTGAAATTAGTTAACAACTTATCTATTTTTACACATTAGGTTGTGCATGTAATTAAAATTAGATTAATTATATGGCTGAAAACAAATTTAGATACCTAAGAATAATAATATATTTTGTGTGTGTGTGTAACTTTACAGTATATGAGATTATTAAGTATATATTATTCCAAATCATTTAAAATATGATTAAAACGTGACACACATATAATATCCCACACACAACATATATATATATATATATATATACATATATTGTACACATAAATTGCATTTCAATATATATATCGTACAGACAAATTATAGCTTACATACTATTTTATATATAGCATACAAAACAAATACATCTGTGACATATATATATATATATATATATATACATATATCATACATAAATTATATCTTAAAAACATAGATATATTTATCACACAAACTATAACTTACATAATAATAGAAATGGAAAATTTACTATGTTACACACCCAACAAACCAATTTTTACAACAAAATCAGTACCATGTTTTAAAGGTGGTGAGCGTTTGTTTTCATCATCTACACATTTGTCTAAATCAATACGAAAATCATTATTCACAATATCTTCACACACACACAAAAAACATAATCGATCCACTCATATATATGACTTAAAAAAACTACACACAAACATCTCTGAAAAGCAAACTAGACAAATATCTACACCTTTTTTACACACACATAAAATGCATGCTAGTTATCTACCCACACACAAAACCCATAGCCACACACCAAATCATACACTTACTAACTTAAATAAAGCTAATCATACACACACACTTACAAACAGTCCTTGTAATAATACTCACAGATTTACCGACATACACAGATATACATCCAATAATACACATACACCCAACAACACACATACATTTATTAGCACACATACACCCAATAACTTACACACACCCATTAGCATACACACACCCAATAACACACACACACCCAATAACACACACACACCCAATAACACACACACACCCAATAACACACACACACCCAATAACACATACACACCCAATAACACACACACACCCAATAACACACACACACACAACAACACACATACACCCAATAACTTATATACACCCATTAGCACACTCACACCCAATAACATACATTCACCCAATAACACACACACACCCAATAACACACACACACCCAATAACATACATTCACCCAATAACTTATACTCACCCAATAACACGCACACACCCAATATCTCACATACACCCAATAAAACACAAACACCTAATGATATAGATACAGTTATAAATACAAATAAATCACCTAGTCATGTACAGACATCATTTTCCAATACATATATATCATCAACTAAATCACATAGATCTACACACACACCCAATAGTAAACATATAGACACATATATTAACTCCTCTTTATCAACAAATTCAATGAAAAATTATATTTACACACAAAACAAAAAATTTTCAAAACTTCGAAAAATTTGTTTTAAAAATTTGAGCAAAAAAAAAACTAAAAAATTGTGTGTTGGAGATTGTCAATTTTTATTTCAAAATTGAAATATAAACAAAATACACACAAATACACCTAAACTCAAATCATTGTTATCCCGTTAAAATAAAATTAAATACACATGCAATTTTTTTTTTTTTTTCAATACACACTTTAAATAGGCACACATACTCACTTAATTTACACTATACACACATCTGTATACACACATTTGTTAATATATATAATTTACACTATACACACATCTGTATACACACATTTGTTAATATATATAATTTACACAATACACACATCTGTATACACACATTTGTTAATATATATAATTTACACTCTAAACACAGCTGTAAATTTATATACATCATTTACCTATGCACATATACATATATAATTACACATATATATGAATACACACACGCATATATATAATTACACATATATATGAATACACACACGCATATATATAATTACACATATATATGAATACACACACGCATATATATAACACTTGTGAATATCTACAAAAACATCTTCTACACACTATATATATAATAGTAAATACACACACATATTGTATATGTAATTTTACTAGTAGATTATCTAATCATTCTAGATATTTGATTTACACATTTCATTAGAACCAATTCTTATATACACACAAATTTGACACACACATAACTAACTATATATATATATATATATATATATTTATATACAGTGCATTTACACACTTTTGAAACATCGTACACACACTTTAAATGAACCTATTATTATATAAAATTCCTTTAACAAAAAACTAAATAGATTTCATCCAATTCAAAAATAAAGGAGTATGTGTGTGTGTAAAATATGTTAAAAAATAAATATTATATAAGTAATCAAATCTTATTAAAATAATTTGATAAATAATTTAATACGTACACACACATTCTATTTTTAATTGTATACAATTAAACCTGACACATACACACAGAAATGTATATAAGCTAAGATAGACACATCTATAGCATTCACACATTATAATGAAATCAATTAATCTAAGCATATGATCTAATAAACACACACACACACACACACATTTGTAAGCCTAAAAAAAAATATAAATAATTCACAAACAACACACATATATATAAAAATTATTTACATAATATACACACAAGATATTACACACATATAACACATCATACTCCCTTTAACCCTTAATTCAAATAAATACAATAAAATGCTAATCAACAATGTTTTAAATTATATATTTATATGTTTGTGTGTAGTTCTAATTCTTATATATATTATATATATATATATATGTGTGTAATAAATAGCCAGTAAGTGTGTGTATGTCTGTGTGTATGTTTGTGTATGTATATATATATATATATATATATATATATATATGTGTGTGTATGTATATATATGTGTGTGTGTGTCTATGTTTGTGTATGTATATATATATATATATATATATATATATGTGTGTGTGTGTACTGTATATATATGTGTGTGTGTGTGTGTATAATTATTTAATATCAAAATCCATACCAGATAACCAACGACAAATAAGTAATATAAATAAGTTAAATATATCTTTGGATAAAATTATTAATAAAATGAGAAGAAGAGGAAGTTGACATATATTAATAAAATTATATAATATACCCTTTAATTTTCCCCCTATAAAATTAAAGGGTGTAAATATAATAGGTGGGATGATGTGTGTGTGTGTAGGTTCTTCAACATGAGATTGACTTGGTGTGTATTCTAAAAAAAAAAGGTGGGGGGATTAGGGATTTACACACATATATATATATATATGTATATGTGTGGATATAAGTTTTGTGTATGTGTATGGATATGAGGTATATGTGTGTGTATATGTATGGATATAAGTTTTATGTGTGTGTATATGTATGGATGTCAGGTTTATGTGTGTGTATGTGTGGAAATAAGGTTTATGTATGTGTAGTATATAAATGTATATGTATATATAGGTTTATATGTGTGTATGTGAATATATATCAAATTTATGTATGTATAGTATATAAATGTATATGTATATATAGCTTTAAGTATATATATATATATATATAAACCTGTGTGTGTAGATAAATGTATGTGTGTACATATTATAAATGTGTAAAATAAATCATATAAATTATTAGGTACCCGTAGTAGGGATCAAGTTATTTTTTTCTGGGATAAGTGAGGATTTCTTTGTGTCTGTATCCTCTGGATAATCATGTGTGTAGATGGGGCTATTATTATTGTGTATAAGATTTGTAGTAGGTTGTGTGTGTGTATTATATAACAAATTATCAGATTGTTCTAAGAAGTGTGTAAATTTGTTGTAAGTTGGGTTAGGGTTGAGTGTGTTACTTAATTCGTTAAATAATTTATACAAATTATCATTTTCACGCATATTTGACTCGAATATATTTGATATATCTGGTTGTGTAGTGTGTGCGTGTGTGTGTGTACGTGTGTATGAGTGGGTAGGTGTGAGTTTATCTGTGTGTATGTGTGTGCGTGTGTATGAGTGTGTAGGTGTGAGTTTATCTGTGTGTATGTGTGTGCGTGTGTATATATGTGTAAGTTTATCTGTGTGTGTGGGTGTATCTGTGTCTGGGTATGTAGGTGTGTGTGTAGGTATGTGTGGGTGTATATCTGTGTGTGTGTGTGGTAGTGTAGATATATTTGTGTATGGGTGTGTATTTATATCTATGTGTGGAGGTGTAGGTATATTTGTGTATGGGTGTGTAAGTGTATCTATGTGTGGAGTTGTGTTGATGTCTGCGTGTGTGTGTTTGTCTATGTTTGTTTGTGTATATTTGATCATATCTGTATATGTGTGTTTGTCTATATCTGTATCAATTTCTTTGTGTGTATCTTTATCAATGTCTGGGTGTGTGTCTAGATGTGTGTGCATGTCAATCTGTGTGTGTGTACCTATGTCTTTGTGTGTGTCTTGTTTAATATCAATGTTTTTTGATGTGTCTTGGTTTGTGTGTGTATCATGATCTATGTGTGTGTCTTGGTTTGTGTGTGTATCATGATCTATGTGTGTGTCTTGGTTTGTGTGTGTATCATGATCTATGTGTGTATCATGATCTATGTGTGTATCATGATCTATGTGTGTATCATGATCTATGTGTGTATCATGATCTATGTGTGTATCATGATCTGTGTGTGTATCATGATGTGTGTGTGTGTGTGTGTCGATGTTAATGTCTGTGTGTGTAATTTTGTTAATGTCTGTGTGTGTGTCGAAATCCATTTGTTGGTTTGGAATTTCTTTTAACAAAGTTGGGTTGTGTGTGTGTGTTGGACAAAGTATATGGATAGGATGATATCGTTTTTTCATAGGGAAATCAAATGTGTGTATATTACTAGTATTAAGTGTTTTAAGGGGATTATTAGATTTGTCTAATTCTTCAGAGTGGAGTGTGTGTGTATGTGTGTGTGTGTGTTTTATTAAGGAGAAATCATTTAATGATGTGATTTTACTTAACTCCAAGCCTGAGCTTGAAAGTTTTTTAAAAAAGTCATCCACACACATTGTTGTGTATCCAATAGGTTGTGTAGACATACTAAATTATGATATATATATATATATATATTTGTGTGTGTGTGTGTTTTGTGTGTGTGTGTTTTGTGTGTGTGTGTTTTATGTGTGTGTTTTTGGTGTGTGTGTGTTTTGTGTGTGTGTGTTTTATGTGTGTGTGTTTTATGTGTGTGTGTTATGTGTGTATGTGTGCATGTGTTATGTGTGCATGTGTTATGAGTGTATGTGTGCATGTGTTATGAGTGTATGTGTTTGGTGTGTGTGTGTTATGTGTGTATGTGTTTGGTGTGTGTGTGTTATGTGTGTATGTGTTTGGTGTGTGTGTGTATGTGTTTTGTGTGTATGTATATATACATGAGTGTGTGTGTATATGGGATATAATAAAATTTAATAATTTACCTTGGATAAAGAGTGAGGCATTTAGATAAGGTGGATGATATAGGATCTTTTATATCTGTCATACATAAAATTATATTATATTATATATACACACACATTATAAAAATATGTTATATATTACATACACACATAAATATATATATGTATATAAACCATATAAATTGCACATTACACACACACATACACATAAATATATATATAACCCTATAACGCACATACACACATTACACCGAATATACATTATATATATAAATTATATCTAGTGTAGATTAGCTAAAATCCGTTCTAACTATATACACACACACAAAATGTGTATAAATAATAGAAATAATTACACACCTGAATGAATTTTAGGGGGGATTTCATCATGTTTATTTGAGTTACATAGACCAAAGATTAATAGCCAATCGAAAAATGTGTAAACGATTTGTATTGAACAATTTATAAACCAAAACACTGAGTTTAACATAGTGATTTATACTGTGTGTGTGTGTGTATGTACCCAAAACTATGCATCTGAACGCTTTATATTCATGATATATTTATTCATGTTTATTTACACACATTTAATCTGTGTGTATATATGTGTGTGTATACACCCTCTTAAAGTAGTTGTAAATATATATATGTGTGTGTATAATAAGAGTGTATGTCTTTACAAATCTTAGATTAATTATATTCAATTATAAGATCTCAATCAATTATATATATATATATATATGTGTGTGTATTTGTTGATTGGACCTATAAATAATAGATAATTTTTCAAAGGTGTGTTTTTTTGAAATATGAAATGAAAAAAATACATATATATATATATATATACAGTTATACATATGCACCCAAAGATACACATTGAATACACACACACACACACAGACAACACACACACACACACACACACACACACACACACACA
>JADHZB010002024.1:0-49440 GCA_015657535.1 Nephromyces sp. MM_2019 | reverse complement strand
TGTGTGTGTGTGTGTGTGTGTGTGTGTGTGTGTGTGTGTGTGTGTGTGTGTGTGTGTGTGTGTGTGTGTGTGTGTGTAGGTGTAGGTGTGTGTGTAGGTGTATGTATGTGTGAATATATGAAGAGATATCGTTGCAAAAATGAACATAATGTATAGATGTTTATGGAGGTGTGTATAGCAGTTTGGAGGTGTGTATAGGAGCAGTGTATGTGTGTTTTGGAGGTGTGTATATTTTGGAGGTGTGTATAGGGTATGGAAGTGTGTATGTTGGAAGTGTGTATGTTGGAAGTGTGTATGTTGGAAGTGTGTATGTTGGAGGTGTGTGTAATATAAACACGCATCATAAGTGAAATGAATTTATATATCAAATTACACACCTGTGTCCCAGCAAAGGGGACTTTAGCCATTTGGAGTATTCCGAAAATTTTTTGAAGTTGATAAGGAATAGAGTCGTTTGTAGGTGGGTCAGTTTCGGGATCATATCTGTGTGTAGATCATTTTAATGTTTATAGTGTGTGTGTATTAACTAAAGGATTAGTTGTGATGTGTATAGAGAGTGTGGAGTGTGTGGTAAGATATACTTGGGTGAATTGATATGAATGTTTGGATTGTGTGTGTAAAGTATAAAAATAAGAGTCTGGATGTAAAACCTCTAGTGTTTATAATTGTGTGTATATGTAAAGTGTGTAAAAGATATCAAAGTCATAAAAACATATTATAAACACATAAATTTCCCCAATATATATATACATTTAATTATTTGTAATACCTCCATTTAAACATATAACGGCGAAATTCAGGGGTCATAAACAAAGCTTGTAATAAGCTATTCATATAGCATGTTGCACCTTGGTTAGATAAGCCAACAAAGCCTACATTAAAGAGAATATATAAAAATGTGTATAATACAACTGTATATATATATATATATATATATATCAAACTACCTGTATTTGTGAACATGCTCAGGGTGTCATCATTTTTATCAATAGGGCTACTGTAGAGTGGTCTAGGATAAATTATGTTATGATTATTATAATACGAACTATCAGTTATAGCCAGTTGATTAGAGTCTAAATAAGGTACGATTTGATTAGATTCAATCGTCCTTTGAGAGGGTCTATAGAAATTATTGCTTGGGTTGAAGTCTGTATTGTTGTCCCAAGGACCTGTAAGTGATACTTTACGTGTGTAAGTGGGTGTAGAATTTTTATAATTGGCTGCAGTGTTATCACCATCATTATAAAGGCTATCCTGTGAGCCCCAATTCGAAGAACAAGTTTTACTTTCCCGGCTCTTAAGAAAGAGTGTTGGGTTATTTCCCTGTAGGGAAGGTTCATTGTAGAGTGTCTCACCCTGTGGGTTAATTGAATATCCATTCAATAGTGTATCTAAAGTGTTTGTATCTTCATGTCTTGTATCTATGGTTACATCGGAAGAAATACTCGAGGGATGGTGTGTGCGTGTAGATGAATTAAAATGGAAGGGGAGATCATCTTCTGTACTATTCAGAGAATCAGGATCTTTGAGTGGTAGAAAGTTGTTTTCAACCTGTGTACTCAATACAGGCTCATCATCTACCAATGTTGTGTGTATGTTTGATATGTGGCAGTTATCCACATAGGTAATCTTATCAACATTCAAGGATAGGTTACTGTTTATGGGTGTATTATTTTCCATGGAGAGACTTTGGTTAATTTGAGTGTCGGAAAAAAAAATAAATATAGAGTTCAGATTCTCCTATCGAACTACTGTGTGATTATTGTGTTATATGTTACATACATACTATGCCATTCACTAATATTTTCGCTACTTTGTAAGTGAATCATTAACAATGTATGCGTCTTGATTTGAAGGGTGTAATCGCTAAATTGAACCCATGGAAGCCTTAATAGGTCATAGTGTCAGTGTCGTTATAGTGTTTAGTTGGTTATAAGATGCAAAGTTTTACTGTATAAATTGTAACGGTAGGCTTCAAGGTCTTCAAGGAGTTAGTGGTGATCTAAGATTGAATTTAAAATACCCTTTCTATAAATTTTATTAAGGCAGCTAAATTCAATAGTGAGTAAATAAACATCAGATATTTTCATTGTTTCTATTGAAGAAATATTCAAAGGTTATAGCTATAGCTAAAAATTCTAAAGGGAGCGACAAATAGAGATTCTGTCATAAGGTAGAGTTAGAATATCTAGATTTATGTGGTAGTGCTATGTGGTGAATTATGGTAGTGACTTGTGCCATGAGGTGGTTTATTAGGGTTGAGTATGGTTGAGTTGGGTTTGTAGGAATGAATAAGATGAGTAAGGTTGGGTTAGGTTGGGTGTATTTTGATCTAATTATGTTAAAATGAGCGTAATTGACTTGCTTAGATGTGATTAAGGTATACGAGTGTAATTTGGTGTGGTAGGATATCAGTGTGCTTCAGTGTGGTTGAGTGTAATTGGGTGAAATTTAGTATAATTATGTGTTATCAGGTGTAGCGCAATGTAATTGGGTATGTATTGGAATAGATTAATGTGTCATTCAAAATTTACGAGTCAAGTTAGGGTTAGATATTAAGGTAGCATGCTTACAGGCTTAATTGTTATGTGTTAGGGGGATTCCGTGATATCTTGGAGGAGTCTAGTATTGTTATATAAGCAGAGACGAATGTCACTAGCCATTAAGTTGGTGTAGACGTAAGTATTTCAGTGAATTTTATATAATATGAACACTTACAGGTTACTCCTATCAATATTTCTCTTTGATATATTTACTACCTTGAATGTTTGAGATCTGAGTCTTGATTATAAGAAGAGGATACAAATTAGTCTATATTACTACTATGGTTGAGTGACATGGGTATGTTGGTGGCACTTAATGATATTATAAAATTTTTAAAATGTTCAAAATATGGGAGTAATAAACAAAAGAAGATTGTATCTTATCCAAGTATATTTTTAAAGTATTATAATAAAAAAAAATTATCAAAACAAACAATATCGCTTTTCAGAAGGCTTTTTTAGCACATTTTCAAGTATATTTAAACAAGTTTTTGTAACACTTAGCATTATCAATAGTTATCTTAATCAGGTAGATCTTGAGAGAGATTCAATCTTTGTGTAGTGTTGCTTAAAAATTGAAATATTAACATTACTTGTATAGTTGTTATACATATCAAATTATGTGTTAAGATTTGCACACGTTATAGAATCTTATACCAGGAAAGTGCTTTAATGAAAAGAAAGCAACAGCCAATCAATGAACATTATTAATATACTACATGATGGATTTTTTAACTTGTTTGAAGTCACACTTTTCACGGGTATATATAATATTAATCTTTACATTTTATTCTCAGTAAGTTATAGGATATATTTTAGATAATCTTGGGATGATTACTTCATTGTAAAATGACATATACTCATACAAGTATTTTAAAATTCGAAAAGGTGTAACTTACTTTAATTCAGGAAAATAATCATATCATATAAACCTGCATATCATTTTTTTAAATCCCTAACAATTTGATTCAAAAATGGGAATATGGTCAATTAGTAATATATGCGGAAAAAGGAAAATTTTATAAATTTTATAAGGAATTTATAAAGAAATCTCAAACTCATTCATATTACATCTAAACACTTACCTTTTGAATTAGCATTATTATGTTTATCTACAAATGTAAACAATTTATAATTTGAGTGAAGATTCAATCATCTTTATTGGTCCAATTTTTAGCCTTTTATTTAATGTTTACACATATTAAATTATGAAAATTGTCAAAATCAAGCTTAAGCAAGTGTGATTATAGTAAAAACGACATTTTCTAAATTTGATGTATATATATATATACATAAGTTATTATCACTTCTAGAAATTATTTATAATTCAATATTAAGATGGTTTCCCTTTCATTATGAAGTAGTAAAAAAATCATTAATTATATGATCTTGAGTATTATAATCAATTGGGATGAGATATATTATTTAATATCTATGTTTCACTTCAATAATTTTTTTATATTGACTGTGAAACTGTTTTGTGTTACAAAATAAAATTCATGGCCTTTTGATCAAATGAAATAAAAATCATATATACACATTGAAGGTAATCTAACTTTGTTATAATAATTATTCAACATATGTATATCTCCAGACTTCTTTTGCTATCTTGATATAAGGGCAAAATCTGGCTCAGTCTGTTTTGAAGGCACTTAAATGTTTCGAATTATCAAGCAATAGATTGAGAAAATTTATAATTAAGTACTATATACTAAAACTCAAATTCGTAATAAGTTAAAAATTATGTAAATAAGTTAGCTTATAAAATTGTTTATATATCCCAGTAACAACAATCTGATATTTCGAATTTAATAAGCCTTAATATATTCATTATTATAAATAGATGTTTTGCTAAACATCAAAAATTGAATTTGCTTACACTTAGAAAGCCAATTAAATGAATTTTCATCAATGATACTATGTGTTTGTTTTAGGATACTCAGACAAAAAATATTTTAAGGAGGAATGTCATATGTAGACTAAAAATGGGAATATATAGAATTTTCTTTTTGTTAAATCATACTATTTTTAGAAACATAGTCCCAATGATAATCATTCAAAATTATCATATCAAAATGTTTGTTAAATCTTGTAAAATTTGATTCAATAGGTCGTCAACTATGTATGATAATTAAGTATTAGCTAAGAGCAGCGAATAGTTGTAATTTCCAATCAAATTAGAAGATCTGGTTCATTTATTAATAACAAATTGGGGGGCTGTGTCATCTTAATTAAGCAAAAGCAAGATACATACTAATCCTATTAACATTTTTAAGGCAAAATGATATTTTTTCAAAGAAATCTCAAAATACTATCTATTTTGAAGAAATAAAGCCATGCGAAATTGCATCATCAACAAGTTTAATAACTAATTTTAAGCTCAATAGTGTATTAATAAATCAGATTTTTATACCAATAAGAAAAAAACCTAAAAATATATTTTGTAAAAATGAAACAATAGCTCGTATTTAGCTTTACGCTTCCTAAAATACCTCAATTATTTTACTTAATATTCAAATATAGTCAAAATAGTTTAGCCTCTCTGGTTTAAAGGGTGTAAGGAGTAATAATGGAAAGAAATATACTCAATGCAATTTTTGAAAAAATACAATTAACTTTAAGTATTTTTCATTCTTCATTTTTAAATTATAGAAATTAGAAATTAATATTTTCAAAGCTTCAGTTATTGTTTACAAATTATTTTCTTTTGTTTTGGAGCTGTTTTACATTATAATTAGTATTTTTTAAAGGATATTTAAATTCACCTTGAGTGATTCCTCAACCCAAAAAATTCAAATCTAACTTTAATATAATTACAACATCTAGTGTTTTGAGTAGGCTATATAAGTATGTGCTCAATCAAATACATCTTAAAAGATGATTCTTCTCATGAAAGGCTAATAATATAGCTATAAAACTTTTACTTTTACTCTAATAGTTGAATTGCAAACCCTCTCGTTATACTTTATCTGTTAATATTCCAAATTACAAAGCAAGAAATTGTTTCAACATTAGAAATCAATACAACTTAATTTTAATGTGTTTAAATCCAGCTAATAACATGTTCTAGTGAAGCATTTTCATGCGTCTGCTAACATGACTTAAACGTGCTGCTGTATGAGGAAATTTGGGATTTTATATTATATTGAATTGTTTCTGGAGAATGAGGGTAACACTTAATACTTTATATAATTTATGAAGTTATATTTTTGATTTTTATGAAAACAAAAGATCTTAAAACTTTAATTAGAAAATTTGCCCTAAGAAATTAAGCTATTGATTTTGTATCGTTTGTGAAGCATATCATTTTTATACTTGTGAATTTATGATCAGCGGAATATAGTCTTTCCTTGTAAAAACGGAGAGAATAGGAATGTCATTTAATGTCTGATAGTTATATATAATATGTGTACTTATTTAAGATTAGATAGAATAGGACTTTGGTAGAAATTCTAAGTTTTTGTAACCGCTCTTGGTAACCATAATCAAATTTCTAAGACAATCATTCTGCAGACTATCAACTGTTCAAGTTGTTATACAAGCTTTCCTTAACGGTTAATGATTATTTCATGTTACATTTGATATTATTGGATCGTAATAAATTTTCTAGACTCATTTTTTATTATGCATTATAGAATTATTGTCAATAATCACTCAAATCACGATTTTAATCTTATGCACCATAACTAAATAATACCCCCTAAACATAATTAAAGATCACAAGTCCTATTTTCAAGTCCTCCTATATTTGCAACTGTTTTGTTATCTTGAGCTTAAATAAACCTAGTTAATATATCAAGTTAATTTTTAATGAATTAATAGAACAACCTTGTTAGAAAAGGTTAATCGATTAGCAGGCAAAAATTTCGATCTAAAGGGTGAATTTTATTAATTCATTTTTTTAGATATTACATATATTTCTGAAAACAAATTGTAGAGAGGGTTTAAAAAGATTTTGTTAATTTTTTTGGGCTTACCCAATTATTATTATTTTTCTTTTCAATTTTAGCTTTTAATTATTAATTAGCTATAGAGCTAATAATGCCCAAAGAGATCTCATAAAAAGTTTGAAGAATTAAGAAGCAACACTGGTAAAGTCTTTTCAGACAAAAATATTTGTTTGTTCCTTAACTTTTGTGTTAATACGATGATTATCTTATATAATTACATTTTCATGATTGTATAATCACTCCCGCTTTTTGACAAAAATTTGGCTTGATTAAGCTTACTTAGTTTAAAGACTTATCAAGCCTAGGAATATTATATATACATGTTGTGAATTCAATTGCTTTAACACTCAATCATAAGATCAGCATATATCAAGTGATGATTATTGTAACGCACAGAAGAATTAAGCAAATAAGAATGACTATTTAGGTTTCCTTGCCATTTACTTTTATACTAGAAATAATAAAAGCGATAATAGAAATTTTGTGCTAAATTATTAAAGGGGCACTATTTTTCTACATACACTGGGCATGTAAATGATAACATCCGCACTTTATCTTTTTAATAAGAATTTGGTTACTCATCTTGTTAACTTAAATTTTTGGTTTTGTAGTGACTAAAAATTTATCTAACTTTAGTTACTTGTTCCGCTTCGTTTACAATTTAGACATTCGGTGCTACAACAAATAGAATAAGCTGATGAACAAACAGCACGTTCCATGTACTAACATTTTGAAATAAATTTCATATCTATTTTGAATTGCTACAAGTCTTAGAATTTTTGTATGATCAGGCTTTCTTTATTTTCCCTTCAATCCTAATTTCCACTTACGCTTGTCACTTTCTTACAGATGAATTTTATATATATAACTTAACTCTTAATTGAGAGACATAAAAATATATTTGGCCCTAAAAAAGTAGGATATTGGATATTTAATTTATCTTCTTTTCTTTCCAATAGAACACTTAATTTCTTATAACAACCACATCCACCTCAATTTAACATAAATCAAAGGTATTCAGAAATATTTTCATTTGCTTCAGTTTTATCTGATTCTACCTTACACTCAATAATATTTTTGGGTCTAAAAACATTCATAAAGCCACATTTCATTCCCTCTTGATTTGCTTCTTACACTAAGAATATAAATACTACCATCTCTTCGATTATGCATTACTTATCTATCTTTAAGCTTTAGTACCTGGCATCAACTCTTAATACAACCTACGTTCTTTGAATTTTCATTATCACTAATTTATTTTATGAGTATAGATACTTCATCCACTACTAGTCAAATCGCCTAAACAAAACTTATATCTAGCTAGCTATTTTTTTCCCTATCAATTTATTAACCAACCCCTTATATCGCTACCCAAACACCTATATTTATTGAATCAGGAATTTAAATTTCAATTTTGGTAAGATGTCAACTGATAAAAAATCTGCTGGAGAGGCTTATGTTTACAAAGCAAAGCTTGCTGAGCAAGCAGAACGTTATGATGGTTATAAAGAATAAATGTTGATTAGACAACAATTAATTATATAAACTATATATTTGCCTTTAGATATGGCTGAAGCTATGACAGAGCTTGTTAAGGCATGCATCGGAACTGAAAGAAATTTACTTACTGTTGAAGAAAGAAACTTACTGGTAAACTCTGATTTCAATAAATTTTACTCAACCATTTTACCTATCAATAAATTTATTATAGTCTGTCGCATACAAAAATTCCGTCGGATCACGACGTGCTTCATGGAGAATCATTTCTAATATAGAACAAAAAGAGCATGCTAATGGTCGTACTAACCAATTTGCGTCTTTAGCTAGTGAGTACAGGAAAGTTGTTGAGGAGGAGCTTTCAAAAATATGCCAAGACATTATTACATTATTATCCAAGAGGCTTATCCCTAACACCAATGTATTAAAAATTTTTATATACATCAACTAGTTTATTTTCAAAATTATTCATTACATACTGCAGGAAAATGAAAGCACAGTATTTTATTACAAAATGCAAGGCGATTATTACAGATACATTAGTGAGATCTTGAGTGACGATGAAAGAAAAACTGTTGCTGACAACGCTCATTCTGCTTATCAGTCTGCTACAGAAAATGCTGCTGCAACCCTACCCTCAACACATCCTATTCGTTTAGGTCTTGCTTTAAACTATTCAGGTAGACTATCAATTATTTCATTTGATGGGAAATTTGAATTACTTAACAAATTAACTTTATTCAGTATTTCATTACGAGATTCTTAATAACCCATACGAGGCTTGCGAAATGGCGAAAACTGCTTTTGATGAAGCAATTTCAGAATTTGATAGTGTAAGCGAGGACTCCTATAAGGATTCAACCCTAATTATGCAATTGCTCAGAGATAACTTAACGTTGTGGACAACTGATATTCGTGATAATGCTGAAGGTACGCCCCTTTAGAATTATTATTGGCACCCATTTCTCTTATTTTCAACAATAATTAAACTAAATATTTGAATAATTTTTTCCCTCAGAGAAATTGCCAGCAGCCGAACAATAAATGAAATTCTTTTCTCACAATATATGATAAAGCAGACTGTGCAGATCAATATATAGCATAACGAATCAATGTATTACTGCCTAAATTAGTAACAATTGTTCCTTTGATCCAATAATTATAGCTTTATTTTACAATTTCAATCAACCTTACAAACCAGATTCGGTAGAAAATAAAAATATATTTTTTGAAAATACTTATAATGAAGGCTTCAAAGCTATTTTAACACTCATTGAATCACTTCTCCCTATAAAATTCTTATACTAGATATTTTATTTAAAAAGCTATATATTTTATATATCAATTGAACCTTCCATCCAGTAATTTTTGTTCAATAGCAAATTGATTGCAAACTCGTTCCTATTTACTTGAAACAAAGTTTAAGTATTGATATTTATTAGAAATTCAGTTTTAACATTTTTTCATAACAAGCAACTTATTGCAATTCTACATTCATTTAAGTAATTAAATATCCAAGGTTTAACTAACTACTCTACTCAGCAAATGCACCTTGAAAAGTATTTTCGACTACTTTACAAATATAGCAACATTTTCTAAAATAATGCCTATATCATAGGATTACACACTTGCAACTTACAATTTGTAAAATTTAACCAATACGAAACAAACAATTAGCAATCAATTTGCTAATTATTAATTTCTTTCATAAATACCACTCAATAAGTATAAAGAAAATAAGAAAAGCAGTATTGAGTATAATATCAAATTCAGAATGCATGGAGATATTAAAGATAAATAAAGAGCACACTCATTGCTATAAATAAGCATGTTAATTACAATATAAAACATACAACAGTTTACCCTAGCTTAAAAAAAGCTCCACTAGAAAGTACAAACTAGCTTAGTTGTTTGTGACTCTAACACAATTGATTACACAAGTTTATTAGCTGTAAAGTATGTTAGTAACAAAGTTTGGTTAAATTCAAGTCTAAACATATTAGCTATTAAATTGAATATGCTCTATTTATGCCTTTAATGTTAGATAATGTTAACAAGTTAAGCGTAGCTAGATAATGTTTATTTAGATAAAACCATATCTTATGGCAATAATCTTGCAAGAAAATTTGATTAAAAGGAATAAATTAACTTGTTTGTTGATAAAGTTACTAAGTTTTAGCTCTTGAAAATCTTTAATTACTATACTCGAAGCTTTGAGAGATACATTCAAACTTGATATGTTTTTAAAATATTCATTTTTTCAAATCTGATTTTAAAATAGTTCATTGTTTAACATCCCCATTTACGATCAACATATCTATCATTTAAAAATTAAATTAAATTCCAAAAGTGCATTGAGCTAAAATTTATGTAATTCTTGTAAACTGTAATTTTAAATGTTAAAATAGAAGTTGCTTTGGTATTTTTATTGTTAGTTTTGTACTTTTTGGTATTTTAGTTTTGCAATGATTTTCTTTTTCTATCATTCTAATCAAGCATAAGAAGGGTAAGTCAACTGATTTGGTCAAATGATGCTATAATTCTGAATAAACCAGCTAAAGGTCTTGAAGTTATAATTATTAATGCAAATTTAAAGCATGGTGAGTCAAATAAATTTTCTTGACGAGAAAGATGAAGACCAAGACGTTGTTGCTTCCCCTTTTCTTTCTACGGCAGCACCATCATCATGCCACCCAAGCCCTATTGTAACTCCAAGCGATCAGGGTGCTGAAAATGTAATAGGATTGACTCCAATCGTCAATTCAGCTATTTTTGACGATAAACCGAATAGTACAAGGGAATCAGAACAGAATGGTTTGCCATTTTGTGGTGATATAATTTCAGAATTGCAAGAATTACAAAATGAGCTCAGAGATCGAAAGATTTCATATACTAAGGAATTACACAGCTTAGAAAGGAAATACGATAAAATTTACAAGGATATATTTCAAAGAAGAGCTAGTGTACTAGAAAAAGAAACTTATGAAAATAATCCTGAACAGATTGTAATACAATTATCACCTTCGAAAACTACTTCAATTCCTGACTTTTGGTTAAATGCTATGAAAAATCACCAAATTTTGAGGCTTATTGTGGAAAACGCTGATGAGCCTGTTCTTACTTATTTGAAAGATGTAACTACGGAGTGGGTTGAAGAAAACTCAAAAAGCTCTTTCAGGCTATGCTTTTACTTTTATAATAATCCTTATTTTAAGGAGACTTTGTTGGTAAAACAGTATAATCTAGAGTTCGACGATGAGATGAAATCTGATATATTAGTCAGTACAAAAAGTTCGAAGCCAAGTTGGTTTGATGGCAAGGTTTGTAGTACAATGTTAAAAAATCTTGGCTAGAATAAAGTTAAATATTGTTAACTTCAATCATAATTATTATAATTATTAATATTTTGTAAATTGTTAAGCTAAAAAGCTAACTGTAGAATTTTATAATGAATGTTCAGGATGTCACAACCTTAGTTGCAACAACAAGCCAAACAAACATCCGTTCTGGTGCGGAGAGATATGTAACAACACACAATAGCCAAAAAAGCTTTTTCAACATATTCCGTGAGACCCACTTTCCAACTATGAGCGAGCTAGAAAGTTTATCTGATGAGGCAAGTATTTAAAATTTATTAAAAATGCAAAAAACTCGACTTAAATTCAAAAAAGATACTAGTTATTATTCTATGATATATTTATCCATATTTCTTTTGAGTAACCTGTCAAACTTAGGAGCTTAAAGTGCTTCAAGCTAATCTTGCTTCAGACCTTGAGGCTGGAATTTCTTTTCGTGATAATTTAATACCTGATGCAATAGACTGGTATATGGGAAGATTAAAAGTTGTTATTCCTGATTACCAATCGACAATTAGTGAAGAAAACAAACTTGAAAATGATGAGGAGTATTCTTTATGGGACTTTATATTTTAGTGAACCTTAAGGCTTGAGAGTGGAAAATTACTCACCGCTTCAGTGGAAGATGATTCAATGTTTCAATTTAAACCCAGAAAATGAAATTAACTTACATTCTACTTTACAATTGAGGCAACATACGGTCAACTGATAATTTAACTTAAAATTTTTAAATCCCTTTCTCTGCTTGAGTGAAATATAATTCGTTTACTTAATTAATCATGCTTTTTTTATGTATCTTTAATTTTGAATATTTAACGCCACTTGTTTAGTAAATTGAAAAATATTCTAAGGATATAGATTTAAAATTTTTCAACAATTTTGATATTATAAGTCTTAACAAATTGTTGGGCAAATAAGAGTTTGCAAATTTCAAAAAGTTTAATTTTGAACAGTTATTATAATGTATTTTGGATACAAAATAGTCTCAATTTCACTTTTAGAGATTTAATAGATTCCAGATTGAATTCATGCTACTTACAAATCAGTTAAAAATCCTTTTATGATTTTGCTGTTTGGTGAAATATTCTTAAAGTTCTAGTTGTGTCTCAAGGGTTAAAACTACAATAATGAATTTGTTTAATTTTCTCGTTTAATTAATTAATCTCAGTGGAATATCAGTAAGATTATTATGTTTTGAGGTCTGGCTTATAATAAAATATAAAGATAATTATCGAATTGAGTTAAGTTCAGAATGTTAAATAGTTAGGACCGTTTTTTAATTTTGCGGAAAGTTAAGCAATATAATCAACTGATTTCGAGTTTTAGGAGGAGTATTTTAAGTGAAATTCATTAAAAATGTTATAAATCTTGATTAAGATGATATTGCTTATAAGATTAAAAAGGTATTAGTTTATTCCCTTTAATATTGATATCAATGAGCAACATTAAATTTAAAGTAGATGGTGAGCAGAGATTTTCGAGCTAATGTTTATCGAGCTCATCCAGATAAGATTTATAGTCCTTTTTTTTGACTTCCACAGAGTCTGTATTGAGTAAAATAAACTCTCTAGTTGAGTTCCCGAATCTTATCACATCTTCCTCTCTGGAGTGTGTTAATGATATTCACTGTATGAATTTAATTATGTTATAATATTACTAAAAACTAACCTAAGTTCATAATATCTACAAGGTTCTATTTTTTCGTCATTCAGGAAGCTTCCGTTTGTGCTTTCCAAATCAATAAGGTATGGTCTGTTGTAGTATAAAATTGATAAAAAATATACTGGGTTAAAAGTGGATAAGGAAAAAGATATCTTCAAACCTTATAAAATTATTTCTTAGCCTGAACTGTAATACAGCATGCTGTTTTGAGATCGTTGCATGGTATAGGGGTATGTCTGCAACACGAGCATCTTTGCCAAAGAGGTAGGTTGGGTTTCGGTGTATATGGAAGATTTCTAAAATGAAATGAATAAATCTTAATACTTTTCTTATCATTTTTCAAATTTATTTACTCGAGTTAGTTTCGCTTGATATATCATCTTGATTTTCTGCTTTTTTAAACATATAAAGCCTCCACATTTTATCTGGTTTTCGTGAATCTATCGGAGGAGTATGCTATGTGTAAAGAAATGAGATTCGAATCGTTAGAGCGATAATTATTTCATTAGTTCAATAATTTTTATTAAAATAAGTGGTGCATAAAATATACTCACCTTTAGCAATATGCCATTTTGGTTAGCATCTTCAGAGGCAAGTAAGCCTGTTGATTTGAAATTTGGCTCCTCCTCTGAAAAATTTGATTACATCTAGTAGTTAAAAAGGTAATTCTAGTGTACTTTGTTACTAACTCTTGATAATAGCATCTGGGTCCGCATCTGCTTGAGGTGTATTTTCTTGTTTTGAATGTTGGCTATCGGTCTGTCTCGTATGGTTACTTTGCTCAGAAGCTTGGGTGTAACTTTGGTGAGAAGTATGGTTTTTATTTCCACTTTGTTTTGGTTTATAGTTGGTGTAAAAATTTTTAGGGCTTGTTTTTATTGGGTAGCTAGCTGAATCGGGTGATCGACTTCGTCGTTCAGCCTTCAGCTTGTTATATTTTCTGTTGTAGAGATCTGTTGAAGCGTTTTCACCACTCTTCTTTGGGTATTCACTTTTTAATCTGAGGGATATAAAAATTAGTAATGAGTGTCCAAGATTACCAATATATATATTTAAGGTAACCTTGGGCGTTCATTACTCCTTGAGTTAGGCCTTGACTTTCTGGATTGGTTGGTTTTCTCCAGGCTTGCGTTTGTTCTGTTTATTTAAGGGATAAGTGTGGTAAAAGCTGAGTTACCAGGATTATGAGTGTTTGTTATGTATTTAAAATATATGCATGGTTATTGATGATTTTGTGTAGTACTTTAACAGTAATAGTTCTGGTAGTTGCTTATCTAGTAATAACCAACCTTGATGGCATCTCATGCAATTATCGTTAATCTTAATGTGTATAATGATCGGTTAAAGCTGCATTGTACTACGGCATAGGTAGTTCGAAAGGTATAAATGTTTAATACTAATGATTGAGAAGTAATTAATATGTTTGAATCAAATCATTGAAAGCTATGCAAAACGGTATCCCTATAAATTGGTATATATTTTATTGTTATGCCTCTAAGATATAAGTTTTGATGTTGGAATTATATTATTTTAACATAATATGCAACCAACCATTCATAAGAAAGTAGCTTCTATAAAAAGCATTGATGAACAAATAGTTTTTAACATTTAGTATATAAATACTAGTCTCAAAGGAATAGGAATTAAGACAACTTGGTAACATATTAAAATTTATCCTTGAGTGGTTTGTCGTTTTATAACAATTTTGGGATTCGCCTATGTTGCCATAGCAAACTTGTTTATAAAGTCATGAATTACATGTACACATGCCTATTAGTGTAACCTGTTGAAAGATATCTGAAAGTTTTAGGGAGTACCTAAGTAAGGTAGGCCTGACATAAATTTGAGTTCTTGGATTTCTCAATTGAGGACTAACCTTGTGTACTTTTGTAACTATTTAATATGGAATAATAAGTGAACTTCATTTTTTTATTAAAACGGTTTGTTTTGTAATTATTGCTAAAAAATTTACTCCTTTATTGTAACTTAAAAACCTTATTAGGGCATTTAAATATTTAATTAAAATTCTTAATGCTTTGATAAAACGTTATAGAATTATTTTCTTTCAATAAACATTAATATATCACATAAAGGAAGTTCTTAGTTGTTTTCCCATTCGAATTTCGACAAGATATGCTAAATTAAAAAACTTAAGCTTTCAAATCTAATAATTTCACCTAATAATTTATAAGGAATTTTTTTAAATCTTAAGTTATTGATAGTGGATGAGCAAATATTTTAAAGTTTGATATTCTGTAACAAATCGAAATTAAAGCATTCTCTAGCTTATTCATCTGGAGATATGAATACACAAAAAATTAAAAATCCTTGTTAATTCTAAAAATTTAAAATAATTTTTTCAATTACAAAAAATATGCTATATTAATAGCTACATTATGTCTATTTATATTTTGATCTCAATTTAGGTAATACTATATAATACGAAGCCATCAATTTAATAAATTCATTTAGAAGGATCAGAAATGTCCTGGCTGATAGCTTCAGCCTCTCTTGCTAAAATTGAGGACATTTTCAGTAAATAAAATTTCGCGAAAGTAGGTGGCAGTTTTTTAATTTCCTGGATGAATTAAGTGGAAGGTGTGATGAATTTTAAGATTTATGTTAATGTAATGAGGAACAAAGATAAAAAAATTCATAGTGGAATGCTTACTGGAATCAAAGTGTTCTCAAGCTTGGTAATTGATCCTTGTGCATGTTTATAGTCCTAACATATATGAAAGTGGAGATACACATTGTAAATATAAGTCAAAAATCAATTTAAAAAGATAAAGCAATATGTTTCAATACTTGGCGAATCTTACTTAAATAGATATAGTTAAATAGTTAGTATTCTATGTTTGATTCCAATTTTTATAGCTAAAATAGTGGAAATTAATTGTAATAGCATATAACTTATCCACTTACTTTATTTCCATAAACATCTTTAGATTCATATATAGGATCACGCTCTGAATTTTTAAAGAAAATGTTAACAGAAACACATAGAGGGTGCTCTATCTTTTCAAATTCAGGTATACAATAATAGAGATCCTTCATGGATAGACAATGAGGCCAACATGAAGGAATAAATAAAACATCTCCAGGGTTAATGTCAGCCCAGAGGGCATTTTTTAAGGCTTCACTGATATATGGATACTTCATGATATCTGGCTTTATATTAATGCTCTGTGTTTAGTTAATTAGTAAATCAAAAGCTCAAATGTCTCCTAATAGGTCAAGGGATTTCCTAGTGTAAATAAATAAAGGTATAGGATATTACCTTGATGGGAGATGAGGATCCTGTTATATATAGGTTAAAGACTTGGTCAGGGGGGAACATAAATACTCTCTTTTGTCCTTTAACTTGCAGTAAGAAATTCTACAAAACAAATTGGTGAACTAAATGAATCGTTGAGTTTATAGTTCTAAATTTATGAATTATTATATGTAAAGTCGGTAAGTAATGGCACTAACGTCAGGGATATCATAATGTGTCCACATCTCAAGACCGGGTTGAGCAATCCTTAATATTGATGAATGTGTTGTAAATTGTGAGCTATCACTAAAACGTAGTTTCTCAGGTAGATGGAAAGTCTGATTGATCTCTTCTGGGAGTTCATCTAATGAGGCAGCCTTTTTGTTTGGTTTATTTGAAATAGAGCGATAGTAGCAATAAGATTGTTGTGTTAATGAATCATTGGCTTCTGATTGCATGTAGCCATTTTTCTTTGTTGATGAGACATTCTCTAGATGTTTGATAAACTCTTTAAAACTTAGCTTTTTGTATGAAAAATTTTTTGGATTAAAAGAGAGTGTTGGTTCATCACTGCTATGGATGGTTACTTCTTTATCTCCCATCACATCATTGAAGAATTTTGAATCCCATAAGCTTAAACAGCCACCAAAATCACTTTCATCAAAACCTGAAAACAAGACATAATGATAAAACGATAATGTTATGATTAGGCAATGCCATTTTCATTAAAATCCAAGTATTTTTTATTTGTATTTATTAGCAGTGAGAAAGATCAAGTATCAATTTACTATGCAAGGAATGGTTGAGTAGGTAATAGGATTAAATGACTGCTTCAGGATTGTACATTTTGGAATTTTCATATTTATTAATTCTATTCGTTCAATTTATCGTTATATTCAGTTACCATGGATGATCATAGGTTCGTGAGTATTGTAAAGCTCATCTTCAAAAAATGAGTTGAAAGTTGATTGGTGTACACGTTTTATAGGCTTTATCTCGAATTCACTGATTAGTTGATCACTAAATACGTAAGGGTTACTCATCTTGTTTTGTTTTGGATTGTAAAATGTCAAATACTAAAGAACAAGGAATGAAATTAAGTGTTGGAATTGAGCTTCAGGTCAATTAATACCCGAAAGGGGAAATCAAAGTCGTTAGATAAATGCTTAAAAGGTTTTATAATAAAAATTCATGGTTATATTACCGTTTTGACATTGTTACAGTCTATTCAACCTATGGAATAGCTAAATTATATATTTTGCTTACTAGTGAATGATTATGGTCGGAGTTGCAAAAGTATAATAGTCCTCTAAAAGGGACATTAGCTAAAGGGCAAATTTGATTATTTTTGTACGATTCTTAATAAAAAATTAGTATTGTTATGTTAATTTCAACTTGTAGTTCGCTTGATTATCACTGAGGAGTTGAGCTCCGGTTTTTGAGAGCTTTATCACTATTACTTATATTCAAGTTTAAAAGTAATTATCAAGTTCGAGTGTAATTAAGCTTGATTATAAATTTCAGTTGACTTGCGCTATACTTGTAAAAATTATCAAAGAAATTTGATAGTTTACAATTATGATTAAATCTTTGTTATCTTATTCAAGTTTTAGTTCTTGAGAAAGATTAGATTTACAATTTAATTCCGACAAGTTGTACTTAAAAGGTAGTTAAGCAGCAACTAAAAAAAATAAAGACTTGTTGCTCATGTTTTTGCTCAATCACAACACTTATGTGGTGAATTGGTAATTGTTAACCATGTTCTGCAGTAATCGTTAGGGTAAAGCTTTCTTATTCTTAGAAAAAAGAAAAGAATCAGGTTTTAAATATCGTAATAAATTATTATTCTAGCTTATCCCCTAATTCATCATTGGTTGCTTAAAATCTAGTCAAAAAGTAAATTAAAAATTACATTTGATGTTGTTCAGTGTGATCCTTCTTGGTTCTAATACCAATCCCTATGAAGATAAATTCCCATTTAATGAAGTGAATCTGGTGATATTATGGGTAATCGACCCCATTCTTACCTTGTTACGCTTTGGGGTTCTGAGGGGTTTAAGATAAATACATCATTTTCACTTTTCATTAGGTTAAAAATTAGTAAATACAAAAAAGAAGTATAAATCTTTTAATTAGATTACAAATTTATATAACACTTCACACTCTGTATTCTCGTTTAAGAATTGATGATTCAAGGATGAATCATTCATCTTGTTCTCAATTCGAATGGGTTATTACAACAATTGCGTATGTTTCTCTTAATTAGACAGATTTATTAGCCATGTTATGAATAACTTACTTAAGGTTATATAACATTCCGTAAGATTTACAGACTTAGTCTACTTAAAGATGAGCTAGATAAACACAGAATAGGCAATAACAACACTTGCTGTTAACCATTGATTCACTAAAGAATATATTTTCAAAAGTATTAAATTGTATTTTATTACACTTTGAATTGAATCCTAAATAATAGTTTAAAATTATTTAATGAATACAAACGCTATTATTGCTTATACAATACAGTATATTACATATAAGAATTCGATAACAATTCGTAATATCATCATTTAAGCTCAAATACTTGTACAAAAGCTTGATAATAAATATCAAAAGTAGTAACTATGAAGGAGTTTACTCCATGAAAATTAAAAGAAGCTAAAAAAATTCATTGATACAAAGTTTTGAACATTAATTATCAGAATATCACATATTACCAATTCTTACATAGTTCACAATGTTTTATGAACAACAATCAAATTTTAACAAATGGTTCCCTTCAAATATAACACATATGAATGGAGCAAGATCAGACATGCGATTGATTTGCTTACATGGGGCTGGTAATAATTATAGGTCATTTAGCCTAATTTATATCGAACTTTGTAATTAAATTTAACTGTTATAAACTGCTTTTAACAAAGCTTTCAAATCAAAATTAATCCTATTTAGAATCATATAAGACTCTAAGTTTCAGAAATTGACTTTGAAATAATCTCATAATAGTGCCAAATAAATATTAGCATAAATTAACTCGGATACATTATTCTCAGGTATGGAGCAAGGCACATTTTCAAGCATGAACAAAGCAAGGAATGTTGAAAATGCATTAATAAATTATTGCCGAGATGAACAGATTGAATTCTTATCGCTACAATTGCCTGGTCGAATGAGTCGAAGAAACGAAGAATGTCTGAGATCCGTTGAACAAATCGTCTTGAAAATTATGAATGTGCTGCAACTGCTACTAGAAGAGCCCAATTATGTTCCTTATGCAATAATTGGCTATTCGATGGGTTGTTTTTGTGCATATGAACTTATTCATATGATAAAATCTAAAGGCTTACCACTTCCAAAACACTTTTTCATAAGTTGCATGGTGAGTCCAGATTACCCTGTTGAATTACGTCCCTGGAAAGAAGCAAAATTGTGTGATTCTAAAGAACTACAGGTTAGCATCTAAACTATACCCACACTTGGGTGCAATTAAGACTCTAGTGAATATCACAGTTTTAGCACAAATATATTTTAGTGAATATTTTAAATATTTGGCTAGAAGCATTCGATATATATCAAGGTGTTAGCAAATATATGTTTAGGAATCATAGCAATCTTTAGACTGACACACTTAACCACATTCTGGGTCTAAAGTTATAAATTAATTTTAAAGCTTATAAAGTTTTCATGCTACAATTAAACTCAACTCTTTTTATTTTATTTGAATGTTGGCCAAAGGTTGTAAACTTATAAACAGCTTGCGTAGGCAGAATTCATTAAATTTTGCTAAAAATATATTCATAGGCAGAATTGAAGCTTTGGGGAGCAAACGAGGCTATCTTTGATCAATCAATATGGGAAATCTACGAAGATATCCTAAGGGCTGATTTAGGAGTTATCGATAACTATCGATTCGATCTTTCACATACCAGATTGGGTAATATGAACTAAATTGAAACTCTAGAACTAATTATTGAATTAATTTGAGATAAATACTCAAATTCATTATCATTCTTATTGCTTTGCAAAGCACTTGTTTTAGATAGATATTGATATAATGCGTCTATTGTTTATTTTTACATGAAGCAATGTAAATTTAATTTAAGAACTTCAATTTACAGATGTAGCAATCACTTGCTTCTATGCTTCTGATGATAAAAGAGTTTCTAAAGATTCTATGAAAGGCTGGATAAATTTATTTCGAGAAAATACACAAGTTAATTTCTATGAAATCCCTGGTTCACACTCATTTCCTTATAATAACCAGTCAAGGGAAATCTGGATGAGGCATATTATTAGCACCTTGGAAGGAGTTTTGAGTGACTTATTAGTAGCATAACTACTATGAAATTTGATCAAAATATAAAATTTTGCTGATGTATCAAGCTTTTCTTACTAAAGCTGAGCTATGCTAATGAGTTGACATTTTTGCTTTGCAAATTTGTTTACCCCTTACCCTTAAGAAATGTAAAGCCTAGTAAGGTTTAGGGGTAACCTAACAAACTTTTGCTCGAGATTTTTTGATCTCATGAACCAACATGATAAAGATAGGAATGTATTATTAATAAAAAGTTTTTAAAAATTAGTTTGACTAATGAAATTGTGTTATAGATATTTTTTATTAAAGATTTATAAAATACAACACCTGATATAAAATTTTAAACAGAGCTATACTTAAGAAAGCAAATTACTTACAAAAATACTAATTTTATACACAAGCCAACACATTGCCACAACAAGCCATTCATTGCACTCATAAAACGGACGCATTGCACATCTAAACTGGCAAACAGGTCACATTTGGATAGAAATAAAAAAAACGAAACATACTCTGAGTGATAAAAAAGTGAATACATGAGGTTACGTTATTAGTAATTAGAAATGAAATAATCAAAACTAAAATTGTTTAAATTAGCAAGCTGTGAAATTCAAAGGAATTGATTGTTTTAATATAATTCGTCAAAGACTCAAAATTAATTTGATAACATCGGAGAGCTTTATAATTAGCATTTGTTATCTTGCCTGTCTTGTTATTTGATATAATTTAATATAAAAGAAAAATATTTCATAAACACCTTGGAGGATTTCTCTACAACTAAATTCATCGAATTTTCATAGGGTTTGTAAATTGCGAAAGCACACTTACTATATCAACTATAAAGACAATGACACTTCTGATTGAATAAGAACGACATGTTTAGCTCATAACTAAATTAATAAAAATGGATTCTTTCTCATTCAAAAGTAATACCCCAAGAAAGAAAGATTCTAAAAATTTAAAATTGAAACGAGTCTTTTCTTCACAATGCTTTATGCCTCTTAGAAATTACAGAAGGAGCAAAAGGTCAAAATCAACCTTATATGATTTGAATACTGATAGCTTCATCAGCTATGATGAAAAAGTAATTAATTTTGAAAAGAAACGGCTATGGCCAGACACTTACCAACATCAATTATTACTAACGCCTTACTTACCCCAACCTCATAACTTCCTTACAAAGGATAATGAAACACCAATTTTCGAATCTGACCTTAGTGTGCCAGAAATTTTAGACGGCTCTTTCACACATGATAATCAAGCACCTACTATACTGACCTCTCATAATAGAAGTGACCAATTCATATCTGAAATAGAAAACGGAAAACATAACTTAGAAATATTAACCAAAGATAATCATTTTAATGGCAGAAGTTTGTATAGGAAACTGACAATTTTATTTTTTTTTATTATTCTAAACTTAATTATATTGCATGATTTCATATATTACTGTTCTCACAACCTTAACCATGACCTTCAAAATCGTAATTTTCTATGTTCTAAGGTAATATCACTCAATGACACCTTTCGTTTAGACACTTTTAGCTATTATCCTTTTTCCAATTTGCTGAAACTTAAAAGTAGCTATGCAAACACTCATAACTTTATTAGCCAATGGGATGAATTCAGTCAAACCGCTGATCAAAAAGTTGAATCGCTTTGGAATCAATTAGAAAGTGACTCGGTGTGCAATTTAGATTATTATCTGCTCATCAACTTTCTAAGATTTTTTATAATTTTCTCCATTAGAAATCTCTGAAGTGGCCTTCGCTTGTAGAACAATTGATAAGGATATTTATCTTCCAAACTGATGATTTATCACGAATTCAGCTTCAGCAAACATTCCGCCCTTGGAAAACTACTAAAGTCATTCACACACAAAACGCGTATGCAAAATTTAGATGGAAGGCAACTCTAAATCATCCATATACAGGAATTTTCAGTTCCAAACAAGTTCGTGGCATTATGTCTTTCTCGAAATCACCTAATCAAATTATAGGAAATTTCTCAAGCTCATTTGGAATTGGACTAAGATTTTACAGGGACAATGCCCCCCCTTCTGGCTTTGTGAGCATGTTTCCTTGCCCATTAATGAAAATATCCACATATTTAGGCTCACAATGGAATATCTTCTCTGGAGGGGTAGCATGTAACCATGTTTCCGCCTTAGGTGGCCTTTTCCTTTCGCTAGGAAATCGCGCTCGACCCAAGTATTCAATCTTTGACTATCCTATATTTCGTTACCCTAATGCTGTAGGCTTACTTAACCTTGGTAATCAAACAACAACAGGACATGTCGTTTCAGAACCTTTTATACCATTTTCAGTATGCTTAGTTGGCTCGAGCCAATTGGCTCAAGAATTTTCAGAGCAATCAGCTTGGGGACACCCTTTGGAAATGTTAGAAAAGGTTTCTCAAAACAAAAAGTTATTTGATGTTTACGCTATAGACCACCCATGGTTTCTTCTTAATATTAACGACCTAAATTTAAACTCTATACATATAGCCGAAATTTATTCTGATTCTGAATTCATATCAAGTGGTTGGGGTGACAGGTGGCTACATACGCAGCATCAGGATTTTGAAGCTGACCTAACCGCTCGTCCCGATTGGAAACCATTTTTGCCTTTGATGTTGCTTGATGGTTTTGCATATTTATCACTTTCATCTCCTAGCTTTCCTAGCGCTAAACAAATGTACCAAACATTTTCTCCTAGTATTGAATTGATTTTTGAAATGTTATCTAATGACACATTTGCAAGTGAATTTTTAAAAGATGATCTAGGATTCGGCAATATTTCTAATCTTATCGATCAGATAAATAAAGGTGCTTACCACTCGTCTAATCCAGGTAAATTAAACAGACGCAATCCACAAAACTGGCTATACAATCCCTTCACTAACCCAGTTGATATCCCTGCTCTTTCACATCTTTCTTCAATTATTCAAGACGACCTTACAAGGTGTCCCTTTCACGCTATGGTTAATTTTTTTTCTCATAGCTAAAGTTAAAAAATTAAAGGACTATATAACTAAGCTGTGCTCAACTATAGTACCACTAATTTATCATTGAAATAAGATATTGACTTATCGGTACTCAAAAAAGATTAATTTGTTCATTTGTTATTTTTAATTAATTAAATTAGGAGCATTCTCAAAAGCCCATATATTTTTCAAAATTTCTTTTTTCAAGCCACAATTGTAACATATTGTATAAAAAACTAATCACTTTGACTTTAGTTAGAAACCTGCCACATTTGATATATTTCATAATAATGAAAATTTAAGTACCAGCCAGACCTTTAATTAAAAGGAAGATAATTGCAGTTGCATTATCTATAAACAAATGAATTAATCTCTTCATAACCTTTCTTAATTTACAATCCACTTATTGAATTTTATTTTATTCTCATTTTATTCTAAGTTATTTTGGACTGTAATCGAATTAACCTTCAAGATCAAAATGTAGCCAGCACATATAAACGCTCATAGTGAGCTCAATTAGGATCCGAGTTGAGTCGAGTAAAATTTAATTTAATAATGAATAATTCGAAAACATTTAACACTAGTGTTAAGAATTACAAAATTATGATTTAGCTATAGTGCGCTTTATTCTAATTGTGCCAAAAGCTGGTTTAAAAGTTTTACAAATTCATTTATGATCTTAAACAGTTGAATTTACAGTATCCAATGAGCTTTAATAATCAATTATTCGTATGATAACTTGTTAAAAACAATTTGTTGTTTTAAACTACTCCGATTTCAATTACATCTTATAAAAACTATATTTTCTTTATTATGCTGTGGCTGAAGAAATCACTTATAAACTTATAATAAAATCATCAAAATTTTTTGGTTGTTATACATACTGAACTAGTAAATAAATTAATAATTCTAAATTTAATTTTGTTTTAGAGATTTCAACCATATTACAAATCTTAGGTATCATAGCCGTTATGCTTTAATCCAAGCTAAGATTTATAGCTAGGTCAATCAATCATTATATATTAGTAGATGTGGAACTTATTTGAGATTACTTTCATAAGTGCAATGTAAGCACACTTCACCTTCAAAAACTGGTTAAATTATATAAGGTTTAGGAAAACTTCATTGGGAGTTATGATAACTGGTATCATAAGACAAATCACTGGAATATTCCTGTAAGTTGATTATAACTAGATCATACTATCAAGATAAATTTCAATTTTGATATAGTTTATCTTATTTAATTTGGTAGCGACAAGGTGTCTTAGGCATTAAAATTAGTGATTGTATAGTTACATTGAAAATTCTCTATCAATATATCTTGTTAAATAACTATTCAATATTGGGATGGAGGAAGAACTTATGATTAAAAGCTTAAGACCCTTAAGACCAGAAGGAGATGAATCATCATTTCTACAGTCAATACTAGAATCAGGTATACAGATGATGAAACAAAGTTAATAGTGCTAAGCAAATCCTTTTGATTTTTTGGAATGAATACAGGAAGTATTAAGAGCCAAACCATTTTAGAAAAAATTCATACCAATTATCTGGAAGCCGTTGATAGTTTAGAGAAGGAAATTAACCTTTATAAAGAATGTGACTATGAAAGGGTGATTTATGACCAAGATTTGGATAATGATCGTGAAGCGTCCCAAGGTAAATCGATAAGTATCGCTAGAAGCTAAGCTTTTTTGATTACAATTCCTTATATCTAAGGGTTAAGATTTAGATCATAAAACTAAGGTAAACTTTTTTTATATAACACAAAATTAGAAGCAGAAGATCAGCAATCAAATGAAAAGATCAACTCATCAGACCTTGAACCAGATTTGAAGCTACAGGTAAATAAATTATCAACAATATACTTAAGTCAGATAAACACAACTTATCATTTTGTACTATTAGTTATAAGCACTTAAAAAAACCTACTTTTTTTACAGCTTGAGAGCCTACTTTTATTAGACCCTCTGAACAAGGCCTGCCCAACAATTTCGAATTTTAGGTTCGATACGAAAACCATATCTCCCCACAACTCTGAGATAGATAAGACATATGTAGACAAATGTAATGGGGTAATTATTGTAGACAGCGAAACGAAAGAGAATAGCTCCCAACCTAAAACTAACGACTACAGTTTAGTTCAAACTACCCCTCAATATGAATTATCACAACTTGATTATAGCTCATCTCTGAAAGAAAATTTTAGTAGCGAAAGTTTCCAGGGTGAAGCTTATGAGCCCGAGGAAATTGATAAACCTCACTGCAATCTTATGCTTACAATTTTTCACATTGAGCTCAATACAAAAGGCTTACAAGCACTCAATGACACAACCAAAATATATCTAACTGTTACTGCTTCTGTGAAATCAAACGTTAAAGATTGCAAGATCAAATCTACTCCAGATTCCTCTCACGACGTACTTATATTATATGTTTATTCAAATTTGGATATCATAATTTTTTTTTGCAAAATTTTCCCCAGGTAGAAACAATCATAATTAGACCTCAAGACTTGATACAAAAGTCACAACTTGTATTTAATAACCAAATTCAATTCAAATTGTTCCCACATGATGGGAAATTGGAAACACTCAATAAGCATCCAATTATACTTAGTTGCTATTATGAATCTAAGGGCTCAAGAATCAATGAAAAAAAATCCAAACAAAATAACATAGATCTTAATGGTTATCCACCAAATACAGTTAAAGGACTATCAACCCACTGCAATAAATTTGCTACTGGTTCAATTTTTTGGAATAAACCAAAACTTTTGGACGGGTGAATCTTATTCCTTTTTTCGTTTATTAACATATAAAAGCTTCAAAATTATATATATAGTCAGGTAGTAAAATTAAAGGTAAATATGAGAGGAACACAATTCCTAAACAGCAAGATGAAACCGAATCCATTAGACGGAGTTTTAATTGGGCAATTATATTTGATAATCTCACTCAAGGATTCAGATGGGCCTATTATTAATCCTTTGATTGCTGATAAAATACATAATGTAATCCAATTACCTGATCATGCCCAGAAAGTTATTAAGGTAACCACAGATGTTAATAATCCGCCAAATTTAGACTCAAACCAACCAGGTGAATACAATTAAAACAACGTCAGGCTTGTTATAATTTATGAATTTCCTAATCAAATCTAATGGATACACTTTATATTTATTTTTGCTATTTTAATATAAGATTTGAAGAATAAAGAGGTTATCCCTATACATCTGGCAATTTATGTTGCTGAACTTTTGGAATTCAACACAGAAGCCAAAAACGTGTATTGTCTCTGCAGACTACATACAAATCAAGTAATTCAGTCTCATACACTTGATATGGAATTAGATAAAGACAAAACATTTAAATTATTTGTGATTTCAAATGATCCTCATTGGCTACAACATACCCACACTACAACACTGGATAAAATTTCAGAATTGACTGAGATAAACATTGAATTTTATAAGTCGACAGAAAAAGATAAATCAGGTATAGAAGATAATGGTTTCATGGGTTTAATTAAACTTGCAATACCTAATCTCCCAGTTATACACGAATCATTTACATACTTAAATCACTTTAATATACTATCTGACGCACCACATACAATATACAACAAGTCATCACAAGTTGAAGTTGGTAAATGTAGAGTATGCTTAATTTCGGGCTCATTAAAGCAGCTACAAGAATTTTATAACGACCCGCGATTTTCTGGTATAGATAATTCAAAACTCCCAACTAACCACAGTACAATACAAAATTTAAAAGGTGAAAATATGATAAGAGAAAGGGAGAATAGCCAATTAAATGAATTATCAAATGCACATCGTTGTTTGCTCAAGAGAAAAGCAAGAAATCTATCTATCTTAAAGATCAAACAGTGGGATGTATGTACAGACATCAAACATATTCCAAAGTAATTACAATTTTCAATCATAATTTCATAGCTTCAAGATAAATTACTTAATATATATTATTTTTTACTTACTAACTTATATATTTATTAATTTATTCTTTATTAATTTATTATTTATTTATTTCTTTATTATTTATTAATTCATTATTATTCCGTATTTATTACTTAAAATATATTAAAAATAATTCTGAACGTTTATATATAATGATTTAAATTCCAAAAAACAATGTAAAACAAAATATATCAATGTTATATGATTTCTTCATACCTAACCTTGCTAGCACAACACACATTTTCCTTTTTGATAAGAAATTTTTTTCAAACTTGGCACAATTTTGAATGCCCTACATATTTCAACATATATTCATCATTTAGGTATGAAGCTGAGGATCTATTAGCAAGCTATGGACTTTCAAAACTATCTATATACTCATTATTGGCTCACATATCAGATTTCTCAATCGAAAAGAGTGATCACAGCTGTATAATATCTAGTCATCCTTACACACTAAAGCCTAAGCAAATACTAACCGAATTTCCTACAACGAGTTTGTTTTATTATATAACTTCTCTCGAAAAAGAAGTAATAGAACTAATTGAAAATTTTTGTAAGGAGTATGATTTAAAAATTTTTGAATTGATACAACAAATCCAATCTCTTCGTAATTCAGCTATATTTCAAATCAATTTAGATACATTCATATCTTTTATACAAAATTTGAGCCCCAATTCTTCTCCAATCCTTACACATTTACAACCTGGTTTGTCAATTCAGTCAACTCCATTTTCTAAAGTCTATCAATTGATCAAGAAAGAATCCTGTGAAGATATTGATCTACCTTTTTTTTCTCACCTCCTTGGGCTGTGTGCATTATCAGGTGAAAAAGTGTGTATAGAAGGTCGTGATTTGAATGAAGTAATTTTTAACAAGTTATTTGAATTAGGGTGGTCTCCAGCCTGCTTGGAGAATCGATTTTCTAGATATATCAAACACAACACACCGCACTATATCACAGCCTACGCATTCATACACACATTGAAAGATATACTTTATAATGAGATCAAAATTGGCAGAATCAATGAACAGCAAATTAATGTCATCAGCCGGTCTTATATGCATAATCATTTGGATCACCTAAATCCTAAGCTAAAATTAAATAACGATTTCCAAAATTATGTTAATATGGACGTTTCGTTAGTTAATTTTTCAGATTATATTGAGGAATACACACAATTTTACAACAAGCATGTAGCTGAGAAGGAAGTGGTGAGTGAAAGTAAATCGATAGCATCAATACACCCTTCTGTATGTGATCAACTTATCTCACCTAGAACTTATACAGCCAAAGGAGTGAATACATCACACATTTCATCTCCAAATTGTGTAAATAAGAGTGACCAAATAGAGTTTAATTCGATTTTCTGTAATGATTTCTTAGCTGAAATGGGTATCCCTGATTATCTCCAACATATAACAATAAACAATCCAAATTTTAAGAAAAATCTTTTTAAGAAAATACATACACACTTATTTGATTGTACTTCACCCCTCAACCCACTACATTTCTTATATATGAGGCATAACGTTGATGAATTACAGCTAAGAAATGATTTCAGATTTGCATTTCAGCGGCTAAAGGAGAAGTATAAAGAAATTAATCGGGATTTCCCAATCCTTACTCATTATTTGATGCCTTTGATATGTATACAATTTTGGCTAGATCTTGGTTTTACAGTTTACCCTACACCTGCTACTTCTTCCTTTAATTTCATGTTAAGCTGCTATTTCGAAGACCACACACATTGTGACTACTCACAACTCCTTACCATAGACATCCCCGAATTACAGATAATTATCGATGATATTGAAAAACATTTTGAGAGTCTATTTAAAGAAATGTTTATGGAAACTTCCTATGATGCAGTTATCAATTTATTTGATATATTATGTTGTATAAATAAGCAATATTATTTATATAAATTTTCTTCATTCTTTGAGAGCTATAATTTTGGTTATGTACCTCATAAGAAATTCTTTGATTTTCTAGTTAGCTTACTACTACCTATACCTCATTATATACTCAGTTATGCTTGCTCATATTTCCTTACATTCATCTCTAAGGATGATTACAAGAAAGAAAATTACACTGTAGCTACACGCATATATAAATTTGACGAGTTTCCACATTATCTATATATCATTGATAGCAAACTCTTTATACAACTATTTGAGTCACATGCGTATACACCCATTTATAAGGAAAAACATCAAGAATTTGTAAAATTAGTGAATTTTGATAAAAAATTAAACACTGTCAGTCATTGCAAGTTAAAGGAGATAGATAAACTTAACTTTCGAAAATATATCCAAATGATACCAAGTTTTTGTTTGTTTTGTTTTTTTGTTGCACACAAAGATGAAACATCTTCTATTGATAGTTTGATTTGTTTACAAACCTTTCAAAACTTATGTTTAGATGATGAACAGGTAATCTAATACATGCACACATAATCCTACACATACATACATAATCTTGTACACACACACACCTCCCTACATAAACGTACAGAATTTTACTGACATATAGCCCTAGAATAACCAATATGATTGTCTTCTTAGTGTTCAATGTACAATTATATATATATATATATATTGTAAATTATGTATAGAATAACTATATAATTATACATGTGTATATACACAGATATACCCTTTTTGATTGTATCTAATTTTACAAACACTATATAGAATTATTAAATTAAGTTTGATAGCAATATTATTACTTCAGAATATAAGTATTAATACTGATCCAATATTGAATAAACCAAGATGGAATTTCATGGAATTTTCACGTTTTTTGAAATATTTTTCAAAATGTGGAGAATATATCTGGACTGATGAGAATAAATTTGATAATGAGCATGATTGGATGGCATTAATACAATCAATCCCACTATCCTACACAGAGTTTTGTCAATCTCTTAAGGAATTAAACCTTAATCAATCAGATTTTATATACCCAGAAAGTTTCACTCAGGTTAGAACTATAATCAATCCCCTTATTATTTACATACTATCAATATTCCTAAACAACAAGATGTGTATACTTAAGCTATCCTTAACACTACTTATTTACACTCATTAACACATAATAATATACTATACAATACACAAATAAATGTTGATGATTATCTAATTATATCTATGAATATCTATACAAATTTATTAATATAAACGCACATACATATACACACACAGACATATATATATATATATACAAATATGTATTGAATTGAACACATATATAAAAACACTTAAACACATATATATGCATATATTAATCAAAACATACATAAATATATACAAACATTTATATAAATTAATCTAAACTTTAATATATATACACATATATATGTATTATATATTTAAATACTAAACAGCTATTAAAAAAAATGAACTTGCCCCATACGCACGCTAGCAAATTTTATTTCATTTTTCATATATTAAATCGCACTATAAAATATCAAGAGAATTATACTTACAACAAATTATATATTTGGATGGATATATGTCATCATGCTATTTCATTATATTATTGGCCAAATTACTGTATACTTGGATGGGAGCTAATACACACAAATTCACCTATTAATAATAATGAGTATGCTATCATAATTGTACAAAATTTTATATATTATATATTTCCAAAGATATTTAATTATCACACTTGTCTTTTTATTAAACGAAGAACAAGAAATTTTTTTTGTTTTTATAACTCTTATGATATTTCATACACATTATAATTATATTTATATAGCTTAGTAAACATTTCAAACATAAAAAAAATGCATAAAATTAAATATTTAAATCTAACCTATGAAGCACATTAAACAATGTATTAGTATTTAAATCACCAAATCTCATCACCTATACTTAAAAATCATATATATATATATATATTACACATAAAACAATTTATTAATTTATTGTATATTATGAATATTTCAGTGTAATCATACAAAAATGGAAGAAAATACCAAAAACATTCAATTGCTCATTTTCTGCTCAACAACTTAATAATTTAATATTATTATTTACACAGTTGATATATGTGTATACAATGGAGTTTAAATCAAAGATATATACTAACAATATAGATTTTGAGGGTGACTTGTGTATATCACAATCCAAGCCCGGGCAAGAAATCAGGCGTTATGATTTTACCAAGTGTGTAATGGATTACAAAGACAATTATAATTTATCTATTTTTCATACCTGGTTTGATTTTATGGATTATAACACACCACATATTATCTATTATGAGGATGTGTTAAAACATATTTATGATTTTCATCCCAATATACACACATTCCATGATTTTTTTCCTAATAACATAACACACCAATATATGCCAACTGAGGAGAATGACTTAACCTTAGCTAAAGCCCTTAATATTAGTGTTGATACACACTCTCCAGTTGATACGCACACTACATTAAACACACATCCACAGTCAATTACACAACCTCAAACCAATACTCACACAGAGATAGATACACAAAAGATTGTATATTATTATCCATTAATTTTATATAAACTAACCTTTGAAGATCTATTCTCACATTTATGTAAACCTGTAGATACAGCTAATATTGTATCATTTATTTCACCATTTTCCTGTATGTTTCATCTTTCAAATTTTACACACAATTTTTCAAAAAATTTATCAAACAATACAAATATTACACATGAAATGGTAACACACTTACACACACATTTGAGAAAAAATTATAAATTTTGGACACATTTAAGTGAAAATATAAGGTCAAGCCTACTTATTGAAATTATTCAAAAAGGTTATAATTTTAATGAAATCGTTAACGTTTTTGATGAATTAACATTTGATGAAATTATTCAAAAGTTTGGTTATAATTTTGCATCCTTTTCAAAATTAGATTGGCTCTGCTTAATTGATAGGTAAGATTATGTTATTTTATTATAGGTGTGAGTGTATTTGTGTATTCATGTACATTTATCTGTGCGTGTGTGTATATGTGCGTATATGTATGTTTGCGTGTGTATGTGCCTGTATGTGTGTGTGTATGTGTGTGTATATGCGTATGTGTATGTCTATAATGGGATTATCTATAGAAAACATAAAAATGACTAAAGCTGTGTGTTTGATAAAACATGTAAACATAAACATCTATACTTATTTATAATTTATATATACATTTGCACATTGTTAATTGCACCTATATACAAGGTATACCCACACAAGGACTCAATTGGATTATAATTTCATGGAGGAATTGAATAATTCTATTTCTAATTATTTTAATTACATATATTATTATACACACAAAATAATATTTGAAAATCCTCCAATCAATCACACAGTAAGTGTGTAACGTGTAGATTGATTGTATCATTTCCCCCTAGCTCTTATGAATATAGAGTACACCGTTGATACTTTAATCATAATATCCTCAATAAATGAAATTAGTCACACATCCAATTTATACACATAAATCTCTAATTATCTGTACAGATACATGAAAACTTATATATTCAAACATACACATATAAACATATTTACAATATTCATATGTCCCTATGTATATAATTGATTTCGAAATATATTTATATTACTACACACCCACACACACATCCTGTCATATACGAATATAGATTAAGGAATGGAGATATGTAACCCGATCAATTAAATTGTATATTTCTCTACAAGAACTATTTGGTTATTTCATACCAATTATAAAGATAGATAAACATAGAGAAGATACACACAAACTAACTACATTTATAGATATAATGAGTCAGCTTGGGCCCTACACTTACACACAAATAAACACATATCCTAAATATATAGAAGATGAGTTTGAAATGATATTTTCCAAGTTTTATAGAGGTGATGATGAAACAAAGGAAATATGGTTGAATGAACTTATAGCATTGTTTATAAACGTTTTTCTGTGGATAAAATCTCATCAATTATCTTATGTAAAGGTATCATGTGTATATATTTAATATGTATGTAAATACTTTTAGATACTTATATGGATAGAGATGTGTATATACACACACCATACCAACAATTAATATTCCATTTTCTCTTCAGGAACGCATACATATATATCTAGACATACACACATATTTTTATATATAGACATACACACACATTTCTTTATAGATATGCACATACACATATATATATATATATATATATATGTATATATAGGCATTTGAAAAAATAACAGATCATAATACTCCGAGGATACTACTCAAGACTAACCTGAACAATTTATATAGTCAATTTCAAACACACACATCAATCAACAATCCTACACTTGAATTAAGCAATCAATTTCAGCTCAAGTTTGATGAATTTAGAAAATTATTACAATTTCAAACAAAATATTTGAAATTAATATGCCCTATTCTATTTAAAAATTCATTTTTTATCAAATTAGAAGAATTTAAAGAAAATATGTGTAATACATCAACTTCTGCTTTACTTGAGTATGTGATTAGCCCCAAATTGGTAGATATATGGATCTTGCTTATATCTAATCAATGTCCCCTAAAGGTCTGTAATTATATAATATGTATGTATAACTTTATACAAGTAACCAGTATGATATTTAAAAAATTAGAACGTTTATACATATTTTATATATAAATAAACATATATATATATAATTATTATTAATCTTTTGGTATATAAGTATACTTATATACGTATATGTGTATATACAGGGAAATGAAATAAGTTATGAAAATTGTCAATATTTAATCAATGAGATTGATCACTTATCAATTGAAAAAGAGGATAGCAACCCTACAAACTTCATTTCAGAAATCTATAACAATGTTACACACACTAACCTAGATCATTCAATTGAATCTACACACACATCAGACCCAACTTTAGTTACAAAACCCAATATAACAAAATTAGGATGTGATCAAAATTTTACTAAAAGTTTATCAGAAATAAATGGAAAAACACAGACTTGGACGTTTTCTATTATTTCTAAACTCCTTGAAGATGAAAATTTACCTCCTCAAGAAATTCAATTGTTATTGGACACGTGTAAAGACAATTCATTATATATACAACGTTCATTATCTGCAAGATTTAGGAAAAATAATCAAATAGAAGATCCTACTCACCAAGCAGATTTATATACACAACCCATAGGACCCCTAAAAGCAACTTCTTGCACACTTTTTAACTTGGAAAGAAATTCAAACCATGATACACACTTAAATTCTAATAAATTTTCTAGTACAAATATCTTACCTAACCTACATACTAATCTTATCTCAACTACACATCATACAATTCCAAGTTTAAGTATAAATCAATATGAAAGTATACAATCTAACCCGCACACAGAGTCCACCAGATCAAATTATATTTATCATCCTATGTCAATTTGTTGCACATTTAAGGCTTTTTATCAACATGCAATTCGTATAAAATTACACACACTCAATCTGGACATGTCAGATATATATAATAATCTAACTATTCAACCCATACCTATCAGATTGAGGTATATGATTAGACTTAGTGATTGTAATTATGAGACACATACATTCAATATATATAATAAACAGCCCATATCATTAGATTTATGTTTTGATCACACATTTTTTGATTGGCAAGATCAACTACAATACTTAAGCTTAAAACAATATAATTTAGAAGAATTCCTTAGGTTTGAAATTTATCACTCACACACAAATTATTGTTTATTTTTCACTAAAATTTCATTTCGTGAACTTACACACCGTTGGGCACCTAACACACTACAAGGTTGGGAAACTTATTTACCCTTTTTAAGCTATGACCCATCAAATCAACCAAAAATTAATTATCATTCTACTGAGGTGTGTATTCATTTACTATATTTCGTGTGTATACATATATAAATATATTTAAATGAATCTATTTACTTTTATATATATATATATTTAACAATATATATTGGCATCTAAAATGTGAAGACCTAATTTCAATTTGTGCTTGATTAGAATATTTGAAACCTTTATTTTTAAGCAAAACCTATTAACCCTTTGTCTAGATTTTCTGTATTTACGCTTAATTTCTTTTAAATTACTAGTAATGTGTATCTTATAATTACCAACTATATATAAAAAACGTTTATATGAATTATATGCACACATGAACTACTTATCTGATATATTTTCAAAATAATTTTTTTCCGTTTATATGTGTAAAATGATTCTTACATATTGTATTATACTTTAGAAAAATTTCATCCACCTAACCATTCATCATAATAGTGAGAAAAGTGAGAAGATTGACTTTAATGCACCAGGATTGTACACAATTATACATCCTTCAAATTTGGTAGTCAACAGCATTCATCTCAAAGAGTGGGATGAATATATACAAAATTTATCAAATACACTCACAGATGAGATACATATAGAAAATCATAAACAATTACTAAATCCTAATACAGATACACTAGAGCTTTTTATAAAGGAATTATACCTCAAGAAATCTCATATTGACACATTTAGTAACAACTCGAATAAATCTATCTATTTACACACACAGACTCCACTGTATAGCACACAAGAAAATGACCCTATAATTAGGAATAATATTGGGCCATTTTCATATAGTAATAACTATGATGACTGGATCACAAACAATTCGAACAATTCACACCTACTCAGATATGAGACCAATTTCAAATCTATCTACACCATTGTGTAAGTTTACATTAACAAAATTTGAGTACCAAATTTTTATATATACTTTCTACACATGTCTTAGGAATGATCAAACAAGTCTCTTCGATATTGAAGTAACTTTGAAATTGAAGGATACTACACATGATATAGGATACATTTCTTACAGTATCCCTTCTTCTGTATTACCTCATGAATCTTGTACACATTATATACCTATCTACTTGTATAAGAACCAACCAAATGAGTTGAATTATATAGGTAAATTGGTTATGTACACATCAATTTCACTTGGGAAACCAAATAATAAGCACTCATTATTGAAACTCTACCCACCACTCGATCTATTACCCTCTGGCATAATCTTTTGCCCATACAATAACATTGATGATTGGAAGGTATCAGATAACCCAAAGGTTGAGGCTACACATGTCTCAAAATGGAAGAATTTTTGTATGTGTAAAGAAGTTAATTTCACTAAAGAAATGATAGATCGTGTAAAATATGGATGGATAAGATCAGATGATTTTCAAAATTTCTTGAGGTAAATAACACCCTTTATCTGTTCTCCTTATTTACAAAAATGAAAAATCTAAGTAATAGCATTCATATTAAACATACATTTTTTAATTCAATTCAGGTCGAATCAAATGAATGACACTATAGAATTCCTCAAGGAAAATATATCTGGTTTATCCTGCCCCAATCATAATGGGAATAAAATTTATTTCCAACCTATCCTTGATATAATTGTTTTGAGAGATATATCAAAAAAGTTTAATATTCAGTGGTTATATAGCTACCTATCAACAAATCCATGGCCATATCTAATGGATTGGACTGAATTTCAAAGATTATATCTTGAAGCAGCTTCTCAGCCTGTTGAACGCTTCACCTCCTATGAGTGGCAATTCATATATAATTGGGAGCCATGGCGTTTAATTGAAACTTCGAATCGAAAAGAAGTGTTTAAATTAGACTTATTTAATGTGTATAAAGATATTAAAGTTTTACAGGGTTGGACAATACAAACATTATCTAATAAGAATTTAGATATGTTTGAAACATCTCTTGAGATTTTCAAAAGTATAGAATTTGATAAGCCAACAATGCTTAATTCTTATATACCTATAGCTCCAAAAACTGAGATGAATGTACAAATTAGTTCAAAAATAAATCATACAGCCAATGATCTAACTACTTTAAAAGATGGTTTATTAGATATATTTATAAGGAGAGGTATCAATATTTCAACTTATAACAATTTTTTACCTAATGCATTCATAACTGTAGGATTATTTTCTCCTTCTAATGATCTAATGCCTCAAAGGCTCACAAGTTCATTCTATGAAGTTGGTTCAACACCTGTTAAAAAATTTGAAACTGACCCAAGTTTCGATACTAAGATTTCCTTATCACCTTCATTAACTCATGATATTTTTAAGAATTCACAAGTTTTATTTAGATTTTCATTATGGGAATTTCGATTTGATAAAAGCAGTCAAAACCCTACAAATTTAGATTTCCCATTTAAGATTGATGAATTTTCCATACCTTTGGGATGGACTTTGAGAGGGTGTACATACATATTGATTCACCCTAATAAAACTCAGAAATATCATGAAATATTGCATGTTAATTCAATCAATAACAATAACAACTACATTGGACAATTAGAAATAGAAATATGTTCCTCTAAAAGAGCTTCTGATGTTATAGGGCAAAAGATTGGTAAGTAGATATAAGTTGTATTGTTTATTATAAAAATTATTTAAAACAAGAATATAATGTACTAGAAAATCTTGTTCATTTTAGCTAACGAATAAATATTTCAAGCCTCCATCTGAATTCTTTTCTTTCATAAATTATGCATTTAGACTTTAAACCTTCGATACAAAATGATTATATAGAACAATTGAATCATTTGGACAAAGTTTTAAACAGCCAATCAAATCAAGAAATAATGCAAAAACATCATGAAAATATGAATAATTTGGATAGATTCATACTCACAAATAATCGAGAAACGTAGGTCTTCTTTAAAATATTTGTATTAACAATATTAGATGGTATAAACACACCCTTTTATATTATTTAAAGCACAGAGAAAATAATACCGCCAAGAGAATGCCCCAACAACTCTATCCAGCGAGTGGAAACTCATCTTGAAAAAACTTTCAAATACCCTGATAACACTGATTTTACAAGATTTTATAGCCCCAATGATATCAATCAATCAGCACTGTATTCTTTAAACTATAAAGATAAACAAATTTCCTGCTCCAAAGCTAACTCTTATAACGGAATCAATAGCATTAAGTTTGACAATCAAATAAAACCCGGGATAGAAAAAACCCCAATCCTTGAAAATAACTCATATATTGAGTCAGAATCAAAAAATTATAGAATATTGGATCAATTTACATCAACACATTTTGCTGAAAAAGATAATAAATTAATAAACCCTCAAAACAGTGAAAATGAAGGCTCAGATTACATATTTGATTCCAATACTGCACCCCTAATGCAGTCTCAAAGCAATTTCGACTACCTAAAAAATATATCTAAGATAAACAGGAATAATAAAGATGATCTTTATAAAAGTTATATGACCCAAGATATAACATTTGAATTACAAGAATTGATCCGTAAACTTGACAACTCAAGTCCAAAAGGTTATTTATTTTTAACTATTATGAAAATGAAAATTTGTAATACAAAGCTTATTTAGATTTTTAAAAAGCAAATACTTATTTGAAAATTATCACAGAACTATCTACATTTTCTTTAGATTTTGAGTCTGAATCACCCGGAAATTTGAATTCACTAAACTTGGATTTACCATTATCGCCTGATTTCAAAGATCAAAAATTAATTAACCTAAAATAAATTCTAGACTTGTTAATATATTAATATTTTTTGTACCAATAAAAAGAAAAGTACTAATATAAAGATTATTATTACTACAAGAATGTATTATTATTCATTTCCTATTGTAACACACTTGTTTTATTTTAAAATTGACTTAACACAGTAAAAGACCTAAAAATTTTACCAATTCATTCAATTTGTATTCCTTAATCAATTTCTTGCACTTTTTTAAAATGTCATTTATAAAAATTCTTAAATTTTGTAATCAATATTAAATAAAGCTCATATAAATATACATGTATGTAAGAATTTGATCATTTAACTAATACTCTCCTATATTTTACTATGAAACAGTTTTAAAAATCTTTAACTGTTATCATGTGTGATTGTAGAAAAGTTTGCATTTCAAATTCTTTTAATTTATTTAGTAAGTAAAAATAATAATAGAAAAATTGTAGATCATCAGATGCATATATATATATAAATATATATATATATATATGTAACTTAATACTAATAGCATAACACTATTTCCATTACATATATACATTGGCTTGAATTTTTTAATGTTTATTATATAGAAATAACTCATTTACTTATCACTATTAAAAATGTATATGTTAACTTATATGAAATAGATTACATTTTCAAATTAATCGTTTTAAGGTTTATATACATATATGTTTAATTCGTTTTACTATAGTAGACTACTATTTTCAGATGAATATCAAGCTATTTTACGAATTATTTTACATTTATATTTACCATATTTTGGTTACTTAATTATGGGAAAACATTCAAAGTATTTTTTTTATGCTAATCAGTAAAGGATGAAAAATTTAATAAATTTTTTTAAAAAAATCAATGAACTGTTAAAATTAGCGTATATATATATTCATATATATGTTGTGATATACTTGAGTTGGAATATTTTATAAATATGTTATTACAATAGTTATATAATAAGTCATTGTTATTTCAATTTCATGATAAAAGATAAACAAAATAAAAATATAGTGAATTTATTTTGCTTAAAATTTAATTTATTTTCATTATTTTTTCTATGAAAACCAATAAATACCAGTATTAAGCTTGTATGTAATGTTGCTTATGTTCATACTTTAAGGCACCTCACGAAATTTGAAGATTTTTATATAATTCAAGTAAATATACAAATACTAGTAAATATATAAAAACTACAAATAAATCTTAGATTCAAGGTTGAAATTTATTATTTTAATAGGTTACAGTAATATCATAAATATAATCAAATAATAACATTTAAGAAACAAGTTTATGTATATATACAATTCACCTAAGACCTCTTTAAATAGATAGACGTGCAGACACTTTAGAATTATAAATTATAGATATTCACAAGCGTTGAAATGTAAATTCTCTCTATATATATAGGCTCGTTGGGGTTATAAATTTTATATATTCTAATACAAACCACGTAGGGAGTTATAAATAAACGGCAAATAATTTAATTAATAGCACATACACACACACACACACAGATTTGGGATTATATGTGTTAGTGCTACGTTACGCAAAGGGATTGTACATCATATCCACACACACACATTCTACCTATATTAGAATTACAAATTGTACACATGCTACCTATTTACTAAAGTAGCCAGCGTCAGGATGTCACACGAGGGTTATGTAAAGCATACATGTACGTAGTACTCTTGTAACCAATTGGGAATTGCCCAACAGCACTGCGTACTCAATGTTCTTATACTAACATAACATGTTTGTAGACGAGTTGTTATGAATATAGATATATATATGTCACACAAACTTGTTAAGTAATGAAAACCTACTTCTTAAGATATCTATAAATACACATATATATGTGTAAATTGACACAGATTTTTTTTACTTAAAAGCTGATGACCATTACTCTACTTCTTATATAATTATATTACTAGTATTGAATAAACTCATTCTCAATCCTTAGGGATTCATAGAACTTCTTCTTTAATATGTTTTTGTGCTCGCAAAAATCCACACGAATACAGTATTATATATAAAATGAAAGGGACTAATACTTAAATTTAAACATTCTTCTTCTGTCAACTTAGAGATTACTCAGATTCACACGCATTTTCTAATAAAGCTTACATATACAAATACTTTTAAATTATTTTGCACACAACTTCCTCATCTTGTTCTCTGATATCGTCAGCAAATTATTCTTTTTTCATTTAATTTCTTCATCTTCCCATATTTTTGGCTTTCTCCTCATTCTGTTCGTTATTTTATAACTTCCGAATTCTCTAATCAAGTAAGCTTTCATTTACTTCTACCACTTCCTAATTCTCCTCTTCTATCACTTACAATTATAGAAAGAATTCACATTTGACACTATCAGATGAATTGTGCCTTGTTATAGTCTCGTTTAGTACTAAGTCATCTTTGTATCCATATCGAACTAGTATATATATATATATATATATATCTTCTGTGTTATTCTTTTCATAAAATAACACGGTAAAACACCTCAACTGGTGTTCGAGCAGATTTTAGTAGCTCCCTATTGAACTCATAGCTTAAGTGTTCATTGACCCTTCCGAATATAAGGGATACTTATTTCTATGTATTTAAACGTTGTCGGGATAAACAGCACATATTTCATACCTAGAAAACTCAAATTTAAAGACGAGAAAGCTTAAGATAGAATAAGACAAGATAGAACAAATTTTCTTTTTTAAATACACCTACACATTATATCATTTGATTTTCTGGCATTTCTTGTATCTTCTTTTCATTAATTTGAAGGATGCCAACTAAAAGAAGAAATGGCGGCCGAGCCAAAAAAGGTAGAGGTCATGTAAAGGTCATCAGATGCTCAAATTGTGGCCGAGCTGTACCTAAAGATAAGGCTATTAAGAGATTTAATGTACGAAACATTGTCGACGCATCTTCTCAAAGGGATATCAAAGAAGCTTCAGTCTTCCCAAGTAAGTTAAACTTGCTTCATTTATTACTTTTTGAACACTAAGCTCGGGGGAAAATCCGTAGATAAAACCTTTATTATATATATTTGAATTGGCGAAATATCCAAATTACATATATTCCACTTATTTTATAACAATCTCCTCATAAAATCCCTTTTATTCCTCAGGCTTCACTCTTCCAAAACTCTATGTTAAACAATGCTACTGTGTTTCTTGTGCTATCCACTCGAGAGTAGTGCGTGTACGATCAGTCGAAAAAAGGAAAATCAGACATCACGCCACTGCCGCAGATGCTATGAAGAAAAAATTCTAAGAAGTTTAGAATTTCAATTTTTTGGAGCTGGAAAGATGAAACATTTTCTAATTTTTTCCAATTAAAAGCAACCTTCCAACACAATCCCACTAACACACTCATAATACTCACGATTAAACACTTTATCATATCATTTCTTTTGAGCAAAAATATTGATTTGATAAGATAATTTACTATCCCTAAATATTTTAAATTTCTATCTCATATATATATAGAATCGTAAACAAAAGAATATTATGTGACAAAATTGACACTTACAATGAAGTGTAGTGAAACAATATAGATATACTTAAATTGTTGTTTATATAATTCAGAAACACTATATTGATTTTTCAACTTGTTAAAATTGGTGTATACATTTATTACTCTTGCATGATGTTAGCAGACTAGTTCTACATTGAATTATGAATAAGTCCTTAGAAAAATATTCAAATTTTTAAAGAGTTCAGATTTAGTCGTTTGAAAATGTGCATACATATTTCTCAGAATATGTGATTCAACTATTGAATTCTACTTGTTTAATCAAATAAACACTTTTTAATATTTGTATTTAATGATATTATTCTAAAAAAAATTCAATATTTTAAACATATCAATAAATACAAATTTTAAGCAGTGTTAATTTGATAATTTGTTTTTGTGTGTTTGCTTAAGATTATTCAATGTAAATCCTTTAAGAATTCCTAAGAATTTTATCGACTCTATATAGGCATAAAAGTATTTATAAATATTTATTGAAATTGTATTTAATTACTAATCTATGAACTAAATGATATATAAGAGTGAAATTAATAACGTAAATTTATATATTTACAAACATCAATATAATCCAGATATCTAAAGTATCTACAAAATGCTATTTAAGTATTAGATTCATGTTCATATATATCACATAAATATATATGATACACACAAATTCTGTGAATTAGGTATACACATACATAGTGTATATAAGCACAAATGAAATAAATATATATATATACATACATGTGCTAAATTTACATGTATATGCACAGACATGCCAAATGTGTATATAAAACACACATGGCAAATGTATCTATACACACATAATAAATGAATAAACACATAAGTAGTGAATATATAAACGAGAAATATATATATGCTTAAAATATTATAAATATATATATATACGCTCACAGATAGCATAAATATTATATATGTAAATATGTAAGCTTACGCAAACGAAAATTACGCACATGCATATTTATAAACATAAAATAACTACTATATACATCTGTATCCATCCATACATATACATAGAGTAAGTATAGCTCAAATGTTATATATACAGAATACACATATTATGTGTGTAAAAATAACGCAACTTTTGCACACACTAGATCAAAAAAAAATTATTTTTTATTAATAAATAGACAAATAGATCATACACATCTAAAGGGCTTGTCTATCAACTTTATTTGTTAAGCATCAAATACTAAAAACATTGTTAAAAATAATTGTTAACAAACCTCCTATGAACAGATTTATTATTCATAATACCTTATATCATCATTTTAACTAAACACATATATATGCGTTTTACATTATAATATATTATATATGCAGTGTATATACACACATCTACACACATCTACACACATCTACACACATCTACACACATCTACACACACACGCAATATTACTACGGTTGTTGCTTATCGCTGTATAAACATATACACAAACATAAATATACACACACACACGCACAAATATAGTATTTATTGCTTATAACAATACAAAAATATATACACACGTTACTACTATTCATTATTATCATTCAATTTCATATAATTACTGATCATCACACAAATATATATATATATTTATATAACAAACACATACAAATACACACATACATTTTTATATACACACATACTATATATACACACACACACAGATATATACATAGACTGTATTTTCCTTTTATTTGACCTCCTCATCTATATTTAAAAACAATCTTATTTAATTCCTCCCAACTTGTCAGACTATTGGGCTGTTTAATTACATATTCATCGAAGAATAAATAATTTTATTTGATTTCTCAACTCTCTTACACACACACACACACTCATTCCCCTCTTCCTCCCTATATTCAATTCGTAAGTCATATCTAATATTATTAATATATATATCTCTCTCTCTATACACAGACATAGATAATAAGCCTTTTTGGTTGACTGTGAACTATATATATACACAAAAATTCATATCAATTAATTACACATCTACGTACACCAAATATCATACTTTCCCTAATAGAGACAACCTCTCTAGATACAAACACACAATCATTTAAACAATTGTTTCATATTACACCTCTGGTTAGAGAGGATAACACATACATTTTATTGTTTTATATATACACACACACACAATCAACGATCAAACACACACTACCTATTTATTAAAACACATTCAAAACGCACACTACAAATCAAATACGTTTAATTTAAATTTCACATATACACATTAAATTAAAGATCATATACATCAACACAGTTAGCCTTCATAACCTACAAACATACTCTACTTACACACATTAAATAAACGCTAATTCATGCACAACACATATCCACACACTCACTAGAGATGCACACTCACTGATAAATGCAAACACACACACAAACACACATACACACATAATAAGCTAAAAGATAATTACACACAAAAAGCTTAAACAAACAAACACATACACTCACACACCATAAAACCACATGTATGCATTGCGCATACACATACACACCGTAAAACAATGTGTACTAATTGAATTTACACACAACAAAGATCAGACACCTCCATTACACCTAAAATACATACACACACACTACTAACATTCACTGCTTACACAACACATACACTCACTCATAAACCATACATACAGTATATTTTATACACATATTAGCATTTATAAACACCCATACCACCAAGACACACTAACTAATCTACCAATCAGAAGCAAATATATCTTAATATATACACACACAATCTATGTGTACATTCATTTTATCTATATACCATCGAAATATGTATCAACATACACACTATAATAATATCGTCACCTACACACATGATTTTAGATAGGGTTATAATTAACACATAATTTTAAGATCTAATTTAATTTAGCATAAAACACTCTCGCATACCAACACATAAAACCTACACACGCACCCACCAACATCACATCACCTACACACACACACACATATCACAAGTTGTTTTAGTAAATGAATTTGATTAACACTTTTTATACACACATTTACAAATTTTTATTTTTTTAATACATTTCAGATCTTATCCTCTTATCAAGTCAAAATGTCGCACATGATGGTAAGTTGATCATTATATATATTTTTGTGTGTGTATATGATTTACATATGTACAATATTATTTTAATAATCATAATTCGAGATCTATACACATATTTTATTCAAACACACACACACAAACAAACAAGCATACATATATAGATTCTCTCTCCACTCTCCCCTCCNACACACACACACACACACACACACACACACACACACATACACATACACATACACACACACACACACACACACACACATACACACATACACACACACACATACACACACACACATACACACATACACACACATATACACATACACACACACACACACACCTATTTCTAATATATGTTTTGAACAGTCTGCCCCTATTATATTATTTAAAGAGGGTACAGACACATCACAAGGTAAACCACAAATTGTCAGTAATATCAACGCCTGTCAAACTGTGGTGGATATAATTAGTACAACATTAGGCCCACGTGGTATGGACAAACTTATACACACAGAAGGGGGTGATGTAACAATTACAAATGATGGGGCCACTGTTATGAATTTATTAAATGTTGTACACCCAGCCGCCTCTATTTTAGTTGATATAGCCAAATCACAAGATGATGAAGTTGGTGATGGTACAACCACTGTTGTTATTTTAGCTGGTGTGTGTGTGTATGTGTGTATATATGTGTGTATGTGTGTATGTGTGTATAAGCATGTATGTGTGTATGTGTGTGTGTATGTGTGTATGTGTGTATGTGTGTGTGAATGTGTGTGTGTATGTGTATGTGTGTGTGAATGTGTGTGTGTATGTGTGTGTGTATGTGTGTATATGTGTGTATATGTGTATGTGTGTGTGTGTGTGTATGTGTGTATATGTGTGTCTGTGTGTGTGCGTATGTTTGTGTATGTATGTGTGTGTGTGTATGTGTGTATGTTTGTGTATGTATATGTGTGTATGTGTGTGTATGTATGTGTGTATGTGTGTGTGTGTGTATGTATGTGTGTATGTTTGTGTGTGTATGTGTGTATGTGTGTGTGTGTATGTGTGTATGTGTGTGTGTATGTGTGTGTGTATGTGAGGGTGGTGGAGGGGAGGAGCGTATATATATATATATATTGTAGAGGGGTATGGTATGTGTAGAAAAAAAGAGATTATATATATATATATGTATGTGTGTGTCGGGGGGATATGGGTGTAAAAAGTATCTAATGTATGAATAATAGATAGGAGATGTGTATAAAGAAATAATTCATGAATTTAAGTATAATAAATGTGTGTAAATGCTTTACTAGATATATTTATTTATATATTTTATTTTTGGGTTTAAATAGGTGAACTTCTTAAAGAGGCTAAAAATTTTATTGAAGATAATATGGCCCCACAACTTATTATTAGAGCCTTTAAAAACGCTTGTCAAATGGTATATATATATATATATATAGATTCTATGTATATATGTTTGTATGTGTATTTGTTTATAATTTTCATATTTTTATTTATTTTTGTTATTCAATTATATATAATATAGGCCCTATCCCAAATCCAAGAAATCAAAATCGATTTATCTGAAAAATCATTTGAGTAAGCTATTCATTTATTTTTATATTCACCTATTTTTCACACACATATACATCTAAATTTTACACACACACACATTTTACATCTAAATTTTACACACACACACATTTTACACCTAAATTTTACACACATACACATTTTACACCTAAATTTTACACACATATACCTTGATCATATATATATATACACTCACTTTTACACCTGGATCATACACATATATACACTTTTTACACTTTAATCATACACACAGACTTTAGTCACTATATATATATATATATTTAAATATATATATAACAAATTGTATATTTTACAGAGAGAAACGCGAACTTTTACTCTTGTGTGCAAAAACAACACTCAACTCCAAATTGGTTGCTTCTCATAAAGATTTCTTTGCTAATGTATTTCAATGATATACACACACATTATTATTACTTACATTGGATATATCACACACACACATTTGCTATATTATTATTAACATTCAATATATCATAATACACATACAACCTTTATATAGATTGTACGACCTATTATAATTTTCAAACACATACACTCATTATCCTACATTTCAAGAATTTTTTTTCTTATAAATATGTGTGTGTGATGTGTGTATATGTGTATGTGTGTATATAAATTATTAGATGGCTGTAAATGCTGTGTATACACTTGATGAAGACCTTAACAAAGATATGATTGGAATTAAAAAGGTGTCTGGTGGCTCATGCTTAGATTCACGATTTATTAAAGGTGTAGCCTTTAAAAAGACCTTCTCATATGCAGGTATATACACACACATACACACACACACATACACACACACACATACACACACACACACACACACACACACACACACATACACACACACATCACACACACATACACACACACACACACATACACATACACATACATACACACACATACATATACACACATACATATACATACACATACATACATAGATATATATATATATATATATAATATATAATTACATACATACACACACACACACATACACACATATACATAAACATATATATATATATATAATTACATACATACACACACATTTTATAGGCTTTGAACAACAACCTAAAAAATTTAAAAACGCAAAAATTTTGTTATTAAATTTGGAATTGGAATTAAAAGCAGAAAAAGAAAATGCAGAAATTCGCCTTGAAAATCCAGATGTATGTGTGTGTATATGTATGTGTGTGTATATGTATGTGTGTGTATATATATGTGTGTGTGTGTATATATATGTGTGTAGTATATATTTGTGTAAAATTGATTAAGTGTTTTTGTTATTTTTAATAAGATAATTTATAATAACTTTTATACCATTATACTTCTTAACTATTTTTACACACACTATATATATTATCCACACACACACACACATATATATATATATATATATATATATATATATAATAGGATTATCAAGGTATAGTAGATGCTGAATGGAAAATTATTTACAACAAATTGGAGACCATTGTTAGTACTGGGGCCGATGTTGTACTTTCTAGACTTCCCATTGGTGATTTGGCTACTCAATATTTTGCTGGTGTGTTTGTGTATATATATATTATATATGTGTATATATATATATATTATATATGTGTGTGTATATATATATTATATATGTGTGTGTATATATATATTATATATGTGTGTGTATATATATATTATATATGTGTGTATATATGTGATATATGATGTATATATATATATATATATATATTGTGTAATGTGTGTGTGTGTGTGTGTGTGTGTGTGTGTGTATAGCTCGTGGTATATTCTGTGCTGGCCGTGTTGAAGAAGCTGATATGAAACGAACATCAAAGGCAACTGGTGCTAGTACTGTTAGCACTACAAATGGCCTAACTGATCAATTTTGTGGTAAATATTGCACACATTCAAATTATAATATTTGTGTGTGTAATATGATTTTTCTATATTATTTTCATTATACACATGTGTATAAAATGTTATATATATTATTTACAAGCACACATAATCCTATGTGATATGTTTAGGATCATGTGGTACTTTTGAAGAAATTCAAATTGGAGCTGAGCGATTTAACATTTTCAATGAATGCCCAACAGTATATTTATACATACACAT